>OY992885.1:31563587-31608587 GCA_963921405.1 Cepaea hortensis
ATATGTGTTTATTTTGCATGAAGCAAAGCATAGTGTGTATACGAGTTATACGTGCTTGTTTTGATTGAAGCATAATTAATACACGAGATATACGTATTATTTTCGTGTGAAACACAGTTGTTACACCGTATATTTAAGTTAATTTTGTGTGAAGCGAATGAAGACGGATTGTATCTGCAGCAAAGAACCTCAATGGCTCGGAGCGCTGAAGAAGAAGAAGAAGAAGAAGAAGAAGAAGAAGAAGAAGAAGAAGAAGAAGAAGAAGAAGAAGAAGAAGAAGAAGAAGAAGAAGAAGAAGAAGAAGAAGAAGAAGAAGAAGAAGAAGAAGAAGTGTGTGAAGCGTATAATACAAGAGATGTATTAGTTTATTTTGTGTGAATGATAGTTTAAATACAAGATATAGTTGCTAGTTGTGTGTGTGTGTGTGTGTGCGTGCGTGCGTGCGTGCGTGCGTGCGTGTGTGTGTGTGTGAAGCATAGATAATACACATGATATATGTATTAACTTTTTGTGAAGCATAGATAATACACAGAATATATGAATTAACTTGTTTGTGAAGCATAGATAATACATAGAATATATAAATTAACTTGTTTGTGAAGCATAAATAATACACAGAATATATAAATTAATTTGTTTGTGAAGCACGGATAATACACTGGATATATGAATACAATTTTTGTGAAGCACAGCTTACTCACGTCCATTTGTTACCGCAGCCTGTAAGGTAAGGGCAATTAACAAAATAACGGCACCCTATCATGCCTATCGTAAGAGACGACTAAGAAGAATTGTTCTTTAGACTGGTCAATTGAACGTGTAGACAAATTAGCCACAACATCTAGGCAACCATGAATAAGTACCACAAGTAAAAAGGAATTACTCAGCCAGCCAGGAAAGGAAGCCTGTCTACGAGAACTATCGTGTTATGGTGAATGTCGTAAGGTGTCTAGACACACAGAATCTGATAAGAAATTATGAAATAATGTAAAGAACATATTTAGTTGCCCCAGCAAACGATATTAGGCAGGCAAAAAGTGGAGCAGAATATAAACTGTGATGATTTAAAGAAGAAATAAGAAAACCTATCACACATATGAAAAATTTGAAAGATTCTGGTCCACATGATTTCCTGCCAAATGCTACTATTGACATATCAGCAGAACTGCTGCACACATTGTCTCAGAGTCTGGGAGACCTATTAAATACCAACCGATTGGGGAGGAGGTTATCTGGTGGAGTTGCCTTAGAAATAGGATATTCAGCGGTGTGAAAATTTATAGGTAAATAATGCCCTTGTCTTATGAGACTTAAAGATAGAAGAAGAGAATTAAAGACAAATATTAAATCCATATGGACAACATATGTAAAGAAACCAGCCAAACAGAGACCGCAAGAACACCGCATGATGATAACACAGAAGAAGAACTATCTGAAAATTACACTATTAGAGAACTCCTGTTTGCGGATGACCAAGCACTAATAGCAAAACCAGAAGATGAATTACAAGACCACATGAATAATCTAAACGAAATGTGTAGGGAACATGACTTGAAAATTAGCACAAGTAAAACAGAGGTAATGACTATAACTAAACAAGAAAAATCAACAACAAGTCACCTAAACGAACTTCCCCTGAAAGAAGTAGAGAGTTTCAAGTACCTAGGAAGTATAATACCATCAAATGGCGAATAAGAAGACGAGATCGACAATAGATGCAATAAGACAAACCAACTCATTGGACACATGGCACCAATACGGAAGAAGACACATGTATCAATAACTACTAAGAAAGCACTTTACAACACAATGTTCCTACCAACTATATGCTACCAATGCCAAACCTGGACAATGACAGAAACAGAGAAAAGAAAAATCACAACAACAGAAATGAGATTCCTGAGAAGAATACTCAATGTATCAAGAAGAGATACGATCAGAAATGAAGAAATCAGGACTAAATTGGTAGTTAGAGCAGCGCTAGATTTTATTACAAGGCAGCAAGTAAAATGGTTTGGCCATGCAAGTAGATTACAAAATAACAGTATACAACAACTATCAATGATGTACCAGATAGAAGCACAAGAAGAAGCCAACCACGTAAACGTTGGACGGAGGGAATAGCAAAGTCTATGGGGATATCGATACATGAAGCCCATAAGCGGACATTCTCCCGCTGTTTATGTCACATCTACACCGCAAGGTACAAGAGGAACCTGATGAGATGAGGTGAGATGATTAAACGTACAGGGAGCATATAAACGAAGCTTCCGGAGGTAGCAAAAGATATGGAGATATATGTTGAGAAATGTGTTAACAGTCTATGCCCCAGTGCGGGAAAACAAGTAAATATAGATTAACACGACATTAAGTCTTCATTTGGCATGAAGCATAGTTTATACTCGAGATATATGTGTCGGCTGTGTGTGTGTGTGTGTGTGTGTGTGTGTGTGTGTGTGTGTGTGTGTGTGATAGAGAGGGGGAGAGAGAGGGAGACAAAACTTAAGAGAGAGAGAGAAAGTGAAAGAGAGAGTGAGGAGAGGGGAAGAGATTTACTACTGTCCTTTCGTCAACAGGTTAAATTTAGCATTAGCCTACCCTAGAGAGTACATCAGAGCTCTACTGTACAGCCACCAAGTGATCAAATCATTCTGCCATGTTGCAGCACAGTTCTCGAGCAACCTTGTAAGTTGTTGATTTATGTACACTGTATATGCATACAGATAGCTAGATTCCTGTCCTCGCGTGTCCTGCCTGCTCCAATATTCTATCTATGTATGTCACTGTGTGCATATGTGGATGTTTCTTAAAGAAGTCTCTCATGTCCACCTACGAACATTATACTCAGAATTATTCAGTGATATCACCCGTATATCGACACTCGCCTGTAGGCCAGGTTGTCTTGGGTTCAATTCGTACCTGGGAGAATTCAAATTTAACTGTATCTGGGCTTCCAGGTAGACCCAGCCTAACATGAGTACCAGACAATTTTACAGGAAGTAAAGGAACCTGGGTGTGGTACTGACTACATCACCCGCCCAATGCCTATTGACCTATAAATATTTGGCCATTAAAAGAAATATAATATAATATGACCATTAAAAGAACGGGCCACGCACTTAAATCTTTTTATTAATTTTTATTAAAGTAAACAAGCAAGCGTGTTACAGCTTCGACCACAACGTCGCTTCCCTGTAGGTGAGATCGTGGTCAAACGCTTGCCTGGTTTAATGTTAAAAAAAAAGAAAAAAAAGAAATAGGTATATTTATATTAATTTTAAAGAAAATAAAATATAACTGAGAATCAAACATATTTATTAGACAATTTAAAAATATTTAAAAGTAAGACATCTGACTTTGTTTTTCAGAACTAAGTGCATCAAAATGGATCTCGACTGATGTTGCTATACGCAAACAGTTTTCCATATGAACATCAAAATTCGTGTTCTCACTTGTGATTTGATGTGCTTCATGCACAAAAAAAAAAAAAAAAAAAGCTGTTCACACACATAAGTGTTTCCAAATAGCGAAACCATCAACAGAGCATGTTTGTAAAACGCAGGATATTTATCCTTGACCAAATACGTGTTATAGAACTCTTCGAAACCAAATTGATGGGATTTCTCCTTTAACTGTATAACAACACATTTCACAATATTCCATTTGTAATCTTCCAGGTAATAAATTCACGTCTACCGTGAATGGCGTTGCAAATGCACAAAAAAACACATGATGTTTTTTTTTTTTTAAATCCTGAAATCGGTTTTCAAATTCGAGGTTTAAGTTAGATATCAAAGAAGCGTATTTATCCGCCGCCTCCTGTGTGGCGTGTGGTTGTAACGACAATGAAGAAAAGAAAGTACAGTTTTTTTCCTCAACTGTTGTTCCCAAAGACCAAATTTCATTTGAAATGTAGGAATATGATAATTCATCTTATTAATTAATTGATATTTCCCTTGTAGACGAGTATTATCATCTTTTTTGTGGCTAGTTATATCGACCATAAATGCAAAGTCGCAAACCCTCTTTTGTCTTCAAACTCTCGGATACTTTTTTGATTTGCTTGCAAAGAACGATTGTATTTCTTGCTGAAACTCAAACAATTGTCAACATTTTGGCACGGTTCAGCCATCTTACTTCTGCATAAATTCAACTTCATTATAACCTGAGTCCAAATATTTTAGAAATTCTTGGAACTGACGGTGATTCAACCCGTTCGACTTAATGAAGATCACTATTTTGACGACCACTTTCATGACATGGTCCATTTTGAGGGACTTCGAACATAAATTCTCCTGATGAATAATGCAATGAAAATTTAGTATTGAAGTATTACCGACTTTGGAGACCTCATTTTCAATCAATTTTGCTAAACCTGCCTGTTTCCCAACCATTGCTGGAGCACCATCCGTTGTTAAGCCCGATAAGTTGTTAAGTTGTAACGAAAAACGATTCAATGTCGATGTAACTGCCTCTAACAAATCTTGTGACTTAGTAGTGTCCTTAAGTGGATACAGTACCGCTAATTCTTCTATCTTTTTACATCAACACCCCTGATAAAAATTGCGAGTTTGGCAGTATCTGCCTTATCTGTACTTTCATCTAATGTTAGAGCATAAAATATAAACTCGGATGCTCGACTTTTCAAATTGTCGTCAATAAGTTTTCCAATGTCGTCCACACGCCTAGTAATAGTCTGACGAGACAGACTTATTTGTTTGTTTAGAAATCATCCTTCTTTTCTGGACGCAGAATTTCAACGAACCTCTCCAAACATTCCTTAACCATTTCACCATCTGAATATAGCTTCGAGTTCTTTTGCTAGTATCATGGCTACTGCATAACTAGCTTTTACATAGCATGTTGACTCTGAACCCGCTCTAGAATCTTTTGTTGTGCAGAAATATTATTTAAAAGTCATTTACTTGGTCTTGTTGAAATTGCCCTTTGTACTTATCAAACTTATTTGCATGTTTAGTCTCGTAGTGCCGTTTGATGTTATACTCTTTGAAAACAGAAACAGATTCGTTGCATATCAAGCATATGGGCTTTGTTTTAATTATCACGACAACATATATTATAGTCCACCTGTCTTGAAAACTTCTTAATTCTTCTGTGATTCTTCTCTTCTTTGGTCCAACATCTTTACTAATTGACGCCATGGTCGGTCTTCGTTTTTAAATGGAAAAAAAAAATACCACGGGTAATACTATTTAATAATAATAAATTTATTTAAATTACATAAATAAAACGTTTCAGGGTTTACTTACCTATAGAAACGATATGGTAGACAGGATACTTGGTAAAAGTAGTTTGAACTCTTATTATAAATATGATAAATATGTATTTTAACGTCGATCGCAAAATCTCTCCAGACGCAGTGGCGATAATAGGACGAAACTACAGAATAACACGGAACTTTGTCAAGCTGGACTGAAAGTAGCTATGGCTATGAGCCCGATAGCGCTGCGAGCTTCCCGAAGATGCCGAAGACCACATAATATATATATATCGGAAGTTGAAATATCATATTAAATTGTATCAACACCTAACGTGTAACAAAAAACTAAGTAACCTTGGGTGTCAAATAGCGGGGTATTTAAAATAGTAAATAGCCGAAAACCAATTAATTTTTTTTTTTTTTTAAATGCGAGATATTTCAATTTTGTCTTAGCTATAATTTAAAAATATATGATACGAACGACTCATGATGTAATGTTATTTTGGTGATATGTATAATAAAATTAACATTTAAGTTCATTTGATCTAGTTCCGCGGGGCCGCAACATGACTCCCGGCGGGCCGCATGCGACCCGCGGGCCTCGTGTTGGCCACCCCTGATGTACACCAGCCAGGATCCCTGACATATTTTCTGTAGATCCCAGGACATGTTCACTGTATAGTGAAAACAAATCAGGAGACATTACACAAAATTGCCTGACGCCATTCTTTAAGCACCGAAATGTTCCTAAAATATTGTTTAATCTCATGGCTGCTGTTTTCATGTCATTACAGTTACAAATTTAAAATAATACGAGAAAACCATAATGATTTGGAGAAAATGGTGCAGGTTATCTGATCGATACTTAATACTCCAATAAAATGCCAGACGGAATACATAATCAGGCTGCAGCTGATACTTCCTGAATTGGGACTCTTCGCTGGTTGCGGAATATTGGCACGTAACGCGTAATGTAATATCCCAGCTGCTGTGATATCGGTTTTTGAGTCAGTTCATTAAGAAAACTTCTAAGATAAAACGAAACATCTAGGAAAAATAATTAGAGAATGATGAAGGCCTTAGCGACAACTGTTTCAATAAAACATTAGAAAGGATCAAAAAGAGATCACAGATTCAACTTTAGAGCATGTCAACAAATAGGCGCGAAGCCCAAGATGGCAACCTGCTCCTTCAATTATGTACATGTCTTGATATATTGATGCTAAGCATAGACAACTATCATAACCCCAACAGTCAACTGCAGACCTTAGAAATACTATAATTGAGAAATGAAAATTATGTAGCTTGAAAAGTTATTGATCAATGCAATAACTAAGAAATGTAAACTATGTAAATCCCGTTCGCACTTTTAAATACATGAAAGGAGTCACAACTTTGATCTGTAGTGCACAGAGGGCATGGGAGATCAAAAGAGAACTATCGACATCTGTTTTTAACTTATTTTAAGATTGCACAAACGGAGGCATAAGTCAGGCTGGTTTCTCTTTCTAAAGGTACAAATCGTTCTCAGTTTACTGAAGATTTCCGTTGAGACTAGCAATATACTGAGTCTACATTTAAGAGGAAGTGTCTTCATTAGTCAGGTATATCATATACATGAACTAAACATTACGGAAATAGGACAGAATCGTATCTAACGAACCATTGAGATAGCACCATAAGTCTCATAATTTTACATTAAACAATCAGCATAGGACAAATAACAAACACACCAGACCGTAATGCTGTGCCCAGTATATTCATGAAAATTTAAAGAAGAGAAATGATTGGTCGGTTCCAATGTTGTACACGTATTACACAAACATATAAATTGGGGAACCCTTTGAGGCCATTAAGACAGTTGATAAGTAAACACTACGTGTTGCACTCATAGAAAGAGCAGAAGGAAGCAGCGACTACAGAACGCACTAGACAACATAAAAATTTCAAGCTAAAGTTACCGACCGTTATTGCAACGTGTCACCTCCAAATGACGACGGCGCTGCGCTGTAAGAACAAGTGTACTTCGATGCATGATCAACTAGATACCCCACTCTGCCATAACAGAGAGAGAGAGAGAGAGAGAGAGAGAGAGAGAGAGAGAGAGAGAGAGAGAGAGAGAGAGAGAGAGAGATTAGCTTTCCCTTTTATCAGTGTCCCTTGCTATTAGACGAACCCACTCCGACTTCAGAGGTACTTGTAATTACGTCTCCAAGTCAACGACGAGAAGTCAACATTTTAGTCCAACTGTTTGGTGTAAAAGGTACCTCGACATCAGCACACCGGATGTTTAAGAATGCGCGTTATTATCCACTCAGCTATGCTGAACTCCTTTTGGGTATATAATCCATCCATCCATCATGTGCCATGCCGGTAAGCGTGGGCGGTCATGTTCTGCCATCTCACTCGATCACCAGAGTCGTGGATCAGCTCCGTGTTTCTGTCTCGACCATGCCACAAGGCCAAGCCATCCAGGTACTTGCTTCTAGGTCTTCCCCTTGGTCTGTTCCCCTCGATCTTACCAGTTGTCACCAAATTCTCCAATCCATTTCTTCTCATAACATGCCCAAAAAATTTTGACTGTCTACGTCTAATTTCTCTAATCAATTTACGATCTTCATTTGTTTCTTGAAGGACTTGTTCATAAGTCTTTCTGGCTGTCCATGGTATTCTTTGCATTTTCCTCAGAAACCACATCTCTACAGCCATCAGATGTTTTTCAGCCTGACTGCTCATTGTCCACGCTTCACATCCATACAAAAGTACAGGTTCAATGTAGCATCTCAACACTCTTTTTCTCGTTTCAATTGACATCTTTTTATTGGTCAATATGTTTTTCATCTTGCTAAAGGCTACTTTTGCCATTGCGATTCTTGTTCTAATCTCTTCAAGGCATCTCCCATCAGATGTTATTACTGTTCCGAGATAATTGTACCTGCTCACTTGTTGAAGAATATTCCCATTTACTTGTATATTACATTGTGGTATTTCGTCCTTCCTAGTGACGACCATAATCTGTGTCTTTTTACAATTTAATTCTAACCCTAGTTGTTCACTGTGTGTAACAATCGCATCTACTAAATTTTGCAGGTCCTGTTCATTGTCTGCAATTAAGACTGTATCATCTGCATATCTAATGTTATTGATGCATCGTCCCCCAATGTTGATTCCTTCCATATCTTCAATATTTCTGAAAATACTTTCACTGTACAGGGAAAACAGATCTGGAGACATTACACATCCCTGTCTCACACCCCTTTTAATAGGCTGATATTGTCTTACTTCATTATCAACTCTTATGGCAGCTTGTTGTTTCCAATATATGTTTTTTTACAAGTCTAAGATCTTTTCCATCAATTTGTAGATCTTCAAGCATCCTTATCATGTTGAAATGTCTCACTTTATCAAAAGCCTTTGTGTAGTCAATAAAGCAAAGGTGTAGATCTTTGTTTACTTCTATAGAACGTTCGATTATGTTTCTCAGTATATACACAGCATTTACTGTACCCTTGCCTTCCACAAACCCACATTGTTCTTCTCCTATTTCAGGTTGCATTTTCCTCCTAACTCTTTGCATGATAATTCTTAGCAAAATCTTCGTGATGTGACTCATTATACTAATTGTTCGATGTTGATCACATTCCAAGGCTCCTGATTTCTTTGAGATTGCAATAAATACAGAATTACATAACTCCTGAGGTATAATTCCAGTATCATATATTGTATTAAGCAGACTTGTAACTATTCCATATTCTTCTAAAGCATTAATCATTTCTGTTGTGACGCTGTCTGAACCGGGGGTCTTGCCAGATTTCATATGGTTAAGAGCATTCTGAACCTCCATCTTCAAAATTGCTGGTCCTTCATTATTATTTTGAACATCATACTGTTCGTCTCTGTTATCGTCATACAGGTTTTTCACGTAATCTGACCATTCATGTAATATCTGATCTTTTTCTATTATGACTCTTCCATCTTTTGTCTTTAGGCAGCCTGCTGATGTACGTGTTCTTTGATTAGTAAGCTCCTGAATTCTTTTGTGCATTAGTTTTGCATTGTTACTGTTGTGTTGTTTTTCAATTTCTCTGCAATTTTTCTCAAGCCATGTTTCTTTTGCCTCCTTACATAAGGTTCTCACTTTTCTGTGAATTTCTTCATATTTGGCAGGATTATTTTTGTTCTGTCTTCTTGTTTCCATTAGTTGTAAAATTTCTTCAGTCATCCATGTCTTACGGCCCACTTTCTTTACTTTTGGAATAGTTTTTTTCTGCTGCGCAACTGATTGAATTCTTCATCATTTCCCATTGATCATCTACATCTTGAAACAGGATCTCTAGATCAGACAATATATCAAATTTGTTCTTTACTTCTATGTTAAAATTATCTTGTATTTCTTTGTCAGTTTTCAATTTGCACAAGTCATATTTAGGGTTTACCGGCTCCGTGGCCGAGAGGTCAGCAGCTTTCTTCGCTAACTCCGAATACTCTCGTCACGTGACGCGACGAGAATTAGCAGTGGTTCGAATCGCAAAAGTGACTTATGAGAGTATGGAGCCGGTCGCTCAGAAAGTCGTGGCGTGCTGATGAGCGTAATCTAGCCTAGGAATCAACATACAGCTGAAAGATGCTGGTGTTGACCGCAATATCCTGAAACAGGATGGAAACGCGGGAAAAAAAATTTAAAAAAATATTTAGGGTTTCCTGCTGTATACTTGACTTTCTTTAACTTTACCCTCAATGTGCCTGTAATTAATCTGTGATCACTGTAACAGTCTGCATTTGGAACTGTTTTTACGACTGTTAACGCATTTCGAAACCTTTTGCTAATCAGGATGTAATCTATCTGGTTTTTAATCCTGCTGTCTGGACTCCTCCATGTCCATAATCTTCTAGGATGCTGTTTAAACCAGGTGTTTCCTACAACCATTTCTTGTTCTTTTGCCCATTCTACAAGTCTGTATCCTCTTTCATTTCTCTCTCCCAAACCATGGTTGCCTACACTGCATCCATCGCTTTGCTGTCCTATTTTTGCGTTGAAATCACCCATTATGATATTTATTTCTGATTTTTTGCAGTTTTTAAAAGCAGACTCCACGTCATTATAAAATTCCTCTATGCTTTCTTCACTGCTTTCACTTGTTGGGGCATATACTTGAATGACATTTATTTTAAAAGGTCTTCCGTTTAATTTTACGAATAAGACTCTGTCTGACACAGCATGATATCCTTTGACAGAATTTGATGTTTGCTTATCTAATATAATGGCTACACCTCTTTGCTTTTCTTCTCCCCCAGAGTAAATAATCTTACAATCCTCTCCTGTCCTTATCCCTGCTCCTTTCCATCTCGTTTCCGATACTCCTAATATGTTAATCTTCTCTCTCCCCATTTCTTTTTTGATGTTTTCTAATTTTCCATCTGCATTCATTGTTCTAACGTTCCAAGTTCCTATTTTCAATGATATTAATCTGTTGCACCTAGTAGCTTGTTGATGGGTATATAATGCAAACCACATATTTGTATAGTCCGATCGGCACATGATTGCTGATTTGGTAAATATGATGTCGGTCGATTTTTATTCTAGGATCATTCCTATTTCCAACTTTAGACTGGACTGACCTTGGATGTGTTCTTTACATCCCCTTGATTGATTGATTGATTGATTGATTGATTTAGGAACCGACATCACAGCATTCGGGACATTCCCATAAGCGCTCCGTCCCCATCCTCAGCAGCCAGCGAAGAGTTCCAACACTAATAGTTCCAGTAGCAATCTGATTATATGTCCGTCTTGCCTTTCCTCCAAGCGCCGAGCGTCGGCCAGATCCCCTCGTCACACCTCGCTGTCTCATTCTTACCAGACTATGGTGCTCCATCTGCTCCTTCGAGGTGTACACGTGCTCCCACAAGGCCGCAACCACGTCTGCCCTGTCATGCATCAATACTCCACCAAGTTTTGCCGAGCCAGCCATTCTGTCCGCCTGTTCATTCCCCAGCACACCGGCATGCCCTTGATAAGATCACGTAACCACTGAACCAGCATACAAGTGTGCTAGTCTCTGTGCTACTACTGCGTTCTCTAAACTTATAGCTGGAAGAGATTTAGAACTCCGTGACTTTACCACCATACTTGAAACTGTACCAATGAAATATGGATTAGAAATTAACATATAAAACAAAAATTATGTCATTGAATGGCCACAATAAATGTCTTCTATATCTTTTAGACACACATTAGAGCAAGTAATAAGTAATTATGGTGTCTTGGATCCTTGGTTTCAAGAATCGACATATTTGCACTACAGACAAACTAACAGATGCTCCGTCTTCATCAGCAAACTTCATAAGGTGAAGTTGTTGATGCATCTAGTAACTCACTACTTGAACAAACGTCGGATTAGTCATCTCATCCTTGGAACTATACTTCAACCCGACTGAAGCATGTTTTACCTATTTCTACATTATAAGTAGTGCAGTATGTAGCGTTATGTTTTGTGTAAGTATATACTGTATACACATTATAGTTTAACCTTCAACTTACCTATCGTTAAAATGCTTGTGTCCGAAAAAATGTGTCCAGTGCCATCAACGTCATCATCATCATCATTATTTTGTGCCCTGTTAACTGACGAACGCGTTCATGTCTCACAACATATCTCAACCATGGTATTATGCATCGACGCGTCTGATGACATTCCTCAATGCAACCGTCTCAGTCCATCCAGCATCATTTCTGTTATCTCTTTTCCCACCGATTTTTCCTGTTGATATGACATTCTCCAATGCCTCTCTTCTCATCACATGACCAATGATTGCTGTTCATCTTTTTCTTATAGTTGTATCTCATTTTCTATTTCTTTAACTTCTTCCAGGCAATCGTTGTTAGTTACTCTGGCAGTCCAAAGTATTCGCAACATTCAACCCAGGAACCACATCTCTGTTGCTTCTAAGTTCTTCCTAATTTGTTTCTTCACGTTCCTTTATTCAATGCCATACAACAAAACTGGTGCTATATAGTTCATCACCATTTTTCTTACATTAAACGCGACAGTGACTCATTACATTTGCCAATAGACAATCCTCTAATGCATTAACCACAAAATATATTCATGTACCATAGACAAGTGAGGCTACCCCATGTTACCACACCCAGACCGTCCCAGGACACAGTTCACGGGAGCTGTGTGACTTCACAGACTTCAATGGATCGCCCTGGTTCTGTGGTCGCCCAGACAAACCCCAGCTGAATTGCTCACACTATTCTGGAAGTGTTATGATCTGTAAAGATGCTAACGCTCCAGTTACAGACGCAGAATGGGAACTATTTAGTCGCGCAAGCAGTTAAGTATGCCATGTTTATCAATGTGTCTGTATATCCAAGCCCTATTCAATACCATATTGAAATACAAAATTCAGGTTGTCCCATATAACATGTTTTGTGAAATCTCATGTGTTTACACATATGCGTTGTTCTTAACGGGCGCGTTAGTGTATTCGCTAGAGGGCTGCGTGGATAATGCCATAGGCTCAATGGACGAGGGTTCGATGTCTGCGTTTGTTGTCGGCTAAAGTAAGGGAAAGATTGGCCAGCTATCCCACAGTGCACTCTGGCCTTCGAAATGTGGTGGTTGTATCACTGCACAGATCTATTGCAGGATCCTGCATTGGGAATTGATTTTGGTGGTTTGTTGTTCTTGAATGACTTTCCTTGTTGCATTGAATAAAAGAATAGTTGTTTACCTCTTCTTTTTATTTGCACTATGATTGTATTTTTTTCATTGCTGGGAAGAGATAAGAAATTAAGTGGGTAAGTAATTAACACCGGTCTCCTGGTGTAGATGTTAAGGACGTTGTTTGTAATCTCGTATAATCTCGTACGAAACACAGCTGCGCGAGATTCGGCAGCGGATCGCGTCGCGTTGGTTACTTATGGAGGGTATGTGAACCGGTCGTTCAGAAAGCAATGGCAAATTCCTGAACGTAAACCTTGCCAAAACATTTACAGCAGCTGATAAATGCTGGTGTTGACTGCAATGTCCTGTAAAGGATATGCGAAAAAAAGTATTAGCTTATAATTAAAGGACGCTGTTGTTTACGTCTTGATGTGTATTGGGCATACTGTGCTAGCCCCACAGGTTCTGTGTAGCACTTAAACACTCTTTTTCTTGTTGCAATTACATTTTTGTATTAGTCAGTATGTTTGTCGTTTTAATGAAGGATAAGACATGAATGGGTAACCATACCCAAGGATACCTTTTCCATAGCGATCCTTGTTCTAATCTCTTCAAGGCACCTCCCATCAGATGTTATGACTGTTCCGAGATAGTTGAAGCGATTCACTTGTTTAAGAATGTTCCCATTTATACTTATATTGACTCTAGTCCGACTTTGTGAAGACACATGAAGGGTGTAGCATAGGTGGGAGCGCAAGCGCAATTGAAATACCACTACTTTTATCGTTTCTTTACTTATTCAGTCAAGCGGAGAGCGGGGCGCAAGCCCCTCGCTTCTGGAGTTAAGCGGCAACCGGCGCTCGTCGTCGGCCGCGATCCGCTCTGAAGACAGTGTCAGGCGGGGAGTTTGACTGGGGCGGTACATCTGTCAAAAGGTAACGCAGGTGTCCTAAGGCGAGCTCAGCGAGGACGGAAACCTCGCGTAGAGCAAAAGGGCAAAAGCTCGCTTGATTTTGATTTTCAGTACGAATACAGGTGTCAGGGTCTGGCCATAACTCGCCACCGGCTCGTGGTGGTGAGGTCTCGGTGGATTGACGCTGAGCCGCCAGCGTCTGCAGCCTACCTTGTGCCAGACGTATTGGTTACCCATTCCTCTGGAATACACAAGACTAGGCCGAGAGAGAAATCATGTCGTTTGGGCATCACATGATCTCTGAAGCTCTGCCCAGACATTGTGTTGGAATATTGGCCACATTCCACTCACATACTTTGGTCTGTCAAGACTGCAAGGTGTCTACTTACTTACATTGTGGTATTTCTTTCTTCGTAGAGACGACCATAATCTCGAGCTTCTTACAATTTAATGTTAACCTTAGTTGTTCACTGTGTACAATAACCGTATCTACTAACTGTTGCAGATTATGTTCATTATCTGTAATCAGTACGGTCACATCCAATGGTGATTCCTCCCATATCTTCTAAATGTCTAAATATATTTACACTATAAAGATCTGGAGACTCCTCTCATAATCGGCTGGTATTGATATACTTTAGTATCAATCTTTATGGCGGCTTGTTGTTTCCAATATATGTTGTTTTGGCTTTTTTAAAATACAAGTTTAAGGTCTTTCCAATCAATTTGTAGATTTTTAAGCATCTTAATCTTGTTGACATGTCTTATTTTATCAAAATCCGTTGTGTTGTCAATGAAGCAAAGATGTAGATTTTTTTTTTACCTCTATCGACAGCTCGATTAATGTTTACAGCAAGTACACATCATTTACTATGTCCTAACCTTTTACGAACTCACATTGTTCGTCCCCTATTTCAGGTTGTATTTTCTTCCTCTTTGCATAATGACTTTTATTTTTGTGCATATCCTAGTAACAGGACATCGCTGTCAACACCATCAGTTTACTGTTATTGTTGTTGATGATATGTTGGCAAGTTTACGTTCAGTAGTTTGGCATGATGATTAGTACAGTGTAAATAAATGAAACTGTGAAAGTATAGCAGCGCACTGTGATTACCTAACTACCGTAACGTATCTAGTCGCAAATTTTTTTTTCAGATTCAGTACCCATATAGTGGAGCTGATGTGTCGTAATGATTAGTGTGCTGTCTGCCAAGACAGTAGATCGGGTTCGATACCTAAGTGTAGAAGGACTTTTTTCAAACCATTAGGGCTTTGGGATTGATCCGAGATTATAAAACGCGTACTGATATATTTTTCCGAATTTCTGCAAACATTTCCAGCAGAAAAAGGAGTTCGGGAGAAAATTGACAACCCTACCTTATTTTGTCTTGGTCTAAATTATACGCACATGTATTGTTTGTTTATTATCATGGGAGTGAGAAGAAATCGCCAAACAATACGTGTGAGTTTATTCATGAACTGTCTTAGTGCCCTCAAAGAGTTTCCCAGTTGATATTCCCTAGAACAGTGGTTCTCAACCAGTGGGGAATCCCCCCCCCCCCAGGGGGGAATTTTAGGGTTTCCAGGGGAGGGGGGGATTAAGATTATTTCAAGATCGCGTTAATACAAGAACCGATTACTTGATATTGTTTTTCTCTTCATACTGCACGGTTCTGTCCGTCTCACCCTTCTAAAATTCATTTTATAAAGTAAGTAGACCCACAAATCACGTTTTATGTGAACGTCTAGACTTGTTTTAGTATGTGCTATTAAATTTAGCTTCCATTATTACGTATACTGTATAGGGGCAGGGGTGGGATTGTTAGGTAGGAAATACGAAAGAGGGGAATGATGTTCTGAAAATATGGTGAGAGGGAAACGAGCAAAAAAAAATGGTTGAGAACCACTGCCCTAGAATATACAAGAGCCTAGCATTTCACAACTTAACTTCAATATATGTTATGGGACTATCTTTGCTTTACCTATAATCTTAGTATTGTGATATTATTAATGTAATCAACTCAAACGTACCTTATTATTGCATGTTAATTGTAGATATTGGATGCAATGACGAAAGATAATGGATTCGAATAACGAAGACACAAACAATAGATTGCACGATTTATTGCCTGGCATATTTCGCTGCATCTCGTCAGGTACATACTGCAGAAATCACACAACTTACGTGAATTAATTAGATAAATCCTTCAAACTGAAATATACACATGTTCGCACAGTAATGTCGATTGTCTACCAGTGTAATTTTAAACTGACTAACATGTCTTTCTGCTTGCAAAAGGACGACTTACGAAGGTTGATATAATAATCAACCTTCGTAAGCCGTCCTTGTGCAAGCAGAAAGACATGTTAGTCAGTTTAAAATTACCGTGGTAGACAATCGACATTACTGTGCGAACATGTGTATATTTCAGTTTGAAGGATTTATCTTATTAATTCACGTAAGTTGTGTGATTTCTGCAGTATGTACCTGACGAGATGCAGCGAAATATGCCAGGCAATAAATCGTGCAATCTATTGTTTGTGTCTTCGTTATTCAAATTCATCACGGGAAAACATTGTTTTGGATAATGGATTCTTCTGATTTTACAGGGAGCCAAGGATGAAAATAATTCCAAGTAATTTTCAGTTAAATGTTTCACCGGGTGCGTACACTAGTTTTAGTGGTTGTAGTAAAAAGTCTTTCTTCTTCTTCTTCTTCTTCTTCTTCTTCTTCTTCTTCTTCTTCTTCTTCTTCTTCTTCTTCTTCTTCTTCTTCTTCTTCTTCTTCTTGTTTTCTTCTTGTTCTTGTTCTCTTCTTCTTCCTGACCCCTCGTCTTCTTATTTTTTAAATGCCTCTTCTTGAGAAAAACCTTCGATTATGACTCTACAATTCCTCTCTGTCAACAGGTATTTTAATTATGTTGTTGTTTTTTATTGTCACAATATATTATGTAATGCAATATCCGCGCCTGAAACCATTGTCATAAGTTTACATATTTGAATTAGTGTGCATAAAACAAATGCTATTATATAATAAACTGCAAGTATGTACTAATTGGTGCCTGCGTTGAATAGTGGGAAGAAAATAACTGGTATAAAAGAATCCCCAGTATAGAGCACATGGAGAGAACTAAACACATTCCAATGAGCCAAAAAGATGAGGAACAGAGGCTCGCGTTGTATAGGGCTTACAGAGGAACAGAGGCTCGCGTTGTATAGGGCTTACATAGGAAAAGAAGCTCTCGTCGTATAGGTCTTACAGAGGAACAGAGGCTCGCGTTGTATAGGGCTTACAGAGGAACAGAGGCTCGCGTTGTATATGGCTTACAGAGGAAAAGAAGCTTGCATTGTATAGGGCTTACAGAGGAACAGAGGCTCGCGTTGTATATGGCTTACAGAGGAAAAGAAGCTCGCATTGTATAGGGCTTACAGAGGAACAGAGGCTCGCGTTGTATATGGCTTACAGAGGAAAAGAAGCTTGCATTGTATATGGCTTACAGAGGAACAGACGCTCGCGTTGTATATGGCTTACAGAGGAAAAGAAGTTCGCATTGTATATGGCTTACAGAGGAACAGAGGCTCGCGTTGTATATGGCTTACAGAGGAAAAGAAGCTCGCGTTGTATATGGCTTACAGAGGAAAAGAAGCTCGCATTGTATAGGGCTTACAGAGGAAAAGAAGCTCGCATTGTATATGGCTTACAGAGGAACAGAGGCTCGCGTTGTATATGGTTTACAGAGGAAAAGAAGCTCTCATTGTATAGGGCTTACAGAGGAACAGAGGCTCGTGTTGTATAGGGCTTACACTGAGAAAACCTGAGTACAATACAGAGTGCGCCAGAACTCATAATCGTCCACCAGTTTAAATGTAATCGCGTTTCAATTGAGTATATTAATTAATGACGTCATAAAACTTTGTCATATTACACCATTTGTTGAACACATTACGGTAGCAATGTGTTGCATGATATGCTTAAAATGATGACGTAAACAGCATGTTACAAACGTTAAAGGGAAAACTGTACAAATTGTTATTTTAATAACGTCATGCAACACACTGCTACGGTAATTGTTCAAAGATCGAACTGGTGGGCGATTACTGTGTATTTTTCTGGCGCACTCAGTATAAACAGACATTCTCTTGGGCGAACGAAATAGTTTGAGAAATAAAATCACATGCAGAAGAGAATTACAGATAGCGATGAATAATATGGAAGACAATGGAGGATCAGAAGAAGATATCAACATTCAGGACCGCTTCGTGTGGTTTAGACTATCAGTCTCAAAGGGGAAAAAGGAGAGGGTGAGTACTGTTACAATGAAAGCCATGATATAAATGTGTGCAACTCCCAACTTATAGAAAATGTTATCACACAGAACAACCCTCTTCGCCTTTCCTCTTTCTATGGGAAGTTATCACACTTTTTCATACACTTCAAAGGTAAATTTGTCCAACGTCGTCTTTCCTCTGTCTATGGGAGTTTGTCACACTTAGTCATACACCTCAAGGGTCAGTGTGCCCGTATGCCCGACTTTGCCATGCATTGTAAAAGGTCTACTTTCTCTAGTTAGATTGTATCCAAGGTAGCAGGTTTTATCAACCTATGATGTGGGATTCCCTTTCTAACAATTTAGCAGGGGCAGCGGTCTTATTATCTATATTTTTTGCAATATCTAACTGCAGTGAGATATTTAAAATGTACAACTTGCACAACTGACTTCTTATTTTTCGCCTGTATCAGAGAATGCCAGATATAAAGTCTCACTGTCCAAGAGATCAGGAAACATGTGATACCATTAGATACCAGCAGATTTAGGAATTCCCGGCACTATGCTGAGATCGAACCCAATACCCCAGAATCCTTAAGTGCAAACCTTCTAGGCACGGCTCCATATCAAGGAACAATTATTCATACGATCATTTTTTTCAGAATTTATTAACAGTATATTTTGTAAAGGTCAAGGGCATGATTCATGATGAAACATAAATGTCAGTCATGTTGGTTTATTGAGACTGCTGTCTGTTCCATTTTTCACAAGGGACAATGAGGAGCATTTTGTAGGATATTCACTGGCACAGGAATTGAGTATTATGGGAAGACCCTTTGCGATAAAGTTAGAATCACTACTGACATTCAAGTAATAATTGAACAGATATATTTAGGACGGCTGTTTTTCACATTTAATTGTGTTTTCAATTAGGCAAGCCAAGTGCACAGAAACAGGTAGCCTGCAACAAAGTGCTACCACAGAACACCTGGTCACAGGAAATTCCAACAGGATATCTGTCCAACGGTTCATGGCATTCTCGCTTCTGTCATTTGACACAACCAGATTACACTAAGTGCTTTAAAAATAAGCAGGTAACAGGATATAATCTATATAGGTGTATTTGGATTTGTCTAAAGACTAGCTACCGTGGACATGTTGATATTCTCCAATATATATATATATATATATATATATATATATATATATATATATATATATATGGGACACACACACACGTATATATATATATATATATATATATATATATATATATATATATATATATATATATGTGTGTGTGTGTGTGTGTGTGTGTGTGTGTGTTCTTACATGACGTCGCAATCACCCCAGCTTTTTTACTGTGTGTTGTTTACTAGGTAATGTTTATGTTAAGTAATTTGGCAATATTTTCCGAATGATCGACGCTTGAGGTCTGCTTCCAAATTGCCCGGGACTGGTGTCAAACCTACGACGCGATGTATTGGGGAATTGTGAAGCCTTTTTGACTGCCCATAAGACACAGCACCTGCTGCTCAAAACAACAGTTTGGTTATCTAAATAAAAGTGAAACATGAGAAGCATGTGTAGTTTGAGAGTATTGGCACACACAAAATGTGTGGAGTGTGAAATAAGGAATTATCCTATCCTAAATCTATAAATTGTAACAGGGCCGTTATATTTATCGCCGGATGCTGGGCGGCGTTCACCAAACACGACACCCCACAATGTGCCAACTACTTCGGGCGAGAGAGAACAATTGGTAGGGCACAGACCTTATTCTAGTGCGAGGAAATGCAACCCAAAGATTAAATACCATGGTAGGTCAGACCAGGCCCTAAGACTTAGTCGGCAACTAGTCTAGGTTCGAAGCTCCGACAGGCAGATAAGTAGAGCATTGCTTTGCTAATCCAACAACTTCTGCAGCTTGCCTTGTGCCAGATCTATGGGTGTTTCCTTTCCTCTGTAGTAAACTAGAGAGGCCGAGAGAGGGATCACGCTGCACGAGCAACATATGATCTCTACAATTCAGCCTACTCTTTGTGCTATGGATAGGTATAACATTCGCTACCGCTATGGGTTGTAGTTGGTAAGCCTTGTCAGAAGCACTATGTTACAAACTATCATCTGTCAATACGGCAAGGTGCCAGTGAGTGAATGAAGACTAACAAAACTGTTGACATAATTTTTCTTTAAATGTTGCATGTCCCTTACAGGACGTTGCAGTCAACACCAGCATTTTCAGCTGCTGTTGATGTACTATGCAAGTTTTTACGTTAAGTAGTTTGCCTTTGCTTTCTGAATGACCGGCTCCCATTCTAACACGTTATAAAACAACACGACACGGTCTGCTGCTCAAATTGGTCGCGGCTGCTCTTCGAACGCCTTTTAAGCGGCTCACGAACCGCGTTCGCAAGTGTTTGGCCAAGGAGCCGGCATGTTAGAATTACCAGCGGCTAATTAACTAGATTCATAAGTGCCGCTTGCTTACCCAGGATACTAACAACAAGCGAATGCTAAGAACGGACAGTAGCAGTAAGATCAGAAAACTTACATATCCTCAGGTATTGTTTCTTGGAGATTCCAATGGTCGTATTCACTATTTCCGAGTGCAAGAATACTCTAAATGTGCAGACATCAAGAAAGCCCTCACCAAGAATTGGCATAAACAACTCCTGTGTGCTCATCAGGCAAACAACTTTTCAGTAGCCTGGAATCCCCATGCCAACCCGTTTTTGAGTGGGGTAAGTAATTCTTACAATAGTCTGTCCAGAAATGAATGCCTCCAATCACGATCAATTATTTTGAAAACTGTCTGTTGCATCGTTATGAAATTTTTTCTGCCGTCTTATATATACCCCCACCCAAGGAATATGCCTTTGATAGGTCCAAAGGCAACTTAAATCATGGAAAGCGGCAACATTTCTTTGATGTTTTGGCGGGAAAAAAAACTAGTGAATTCACGCTAAGAAACTTGTTTTACAATACAGCACCCCAATTCCCGTGACGACACAAGGCGCATCCAGATTCTTATGGGAGTCGGTGCAATGTGTATGTAACATAAGTAAAGACAGAATTTACGGAGGCATGGGGTAAATAATGTGGACCGAAATGGAATTGAACAGGAAAGTAGAACGAATATATTTCTTACCGTATGTTTAATTTCCTTCTTGTTTCTTCAGCTTCTTGTTAATAATGTGTACACAAGGAGTCATGTTACTAGGATGTATTTAGCTTTTTATATGGAGTACGTGATGGCTTCCAAACAACTCTGCGTTAACTTCCGTATGGAGTTACCATAGATGATAAAGCAATTTAGTCATCATGTGTCAGTTTTTAAGGATTTGCTCGGCTGTCTGTGTAGTTTGTTCACACGTGCACATTGGTGACAGAACCGTTTTGAATCTTTGTGAAAGATTGTCTGCTCTGCTGTTTACTGTTCAGAGACGAAACATAATTATTACCTGTTTTGCACTACGAACATAGCTGTGAATGTCTCTGTAGTGGGCTTCCTTCTTAATGGCCAAGGTGTGGGTCCTCTTTTCATTGAAGTTTATAGATTTATTCGTATGTTCGTGTGTTGTCCCCTCATTTGATAACATGTTTGTTCTCACTTTTCTTGGAATGCCAAACTATGTCAGTTTCCACAGCAATATTACTCTTCTGTTGGTATTCAATGCGTTTAGTGTGTGTTTTTTTTTTTTTCAATACTAGTTGTTTGTCACCGTTGAGAGCTTGCGGATCTGAAAATCCATCACTGTGGAATGCTCTTCTATCAACTTTTCGATTTGATATTTCTTGTTTTTTTTGTTTTTTTGCGCTTGTTTTACAAGGGAAAACAACTATAGCTTGAAATGTGTTTCTAGAAATGGTATATTTTCCCTTCGGAGCCATATTTTTATTGCCTCCTTTGTCCTCGATGCCGTAGGTAATTTTTCTTCTTGGGCAACAACATTGTGATATGATGCATTGTCCATAATTAGACAAGACGATCTATCAAGGGATGAAAGTACTGTATTCTCGAGCCAATCTCTAAATACATTACCATTCATCTCATTATGATAATCCCTATTGTCTGTATGCTTTTATACTAACACGTGTCCAAAATTCTGTAGTAAGCCATTATGAGTACTACCAGCATGAGCTATGACCAAAGGTTGTCCTTTACTACTGGGCACATATCGCTTTATCTTTCCATCCACTGATTGCCATTACTTTTCACTTATGTGGTGTGCACTGATCCACGTTTCATCCAAATACACTATGTCATAATTGTCTTTGCGCATTTCCCTTATTTCACATAGGTATCTGCTTCTCATGGCTCCTAAATCGGTTGCTCGCAAAGGATATTTCTACCTCCCTTGTACTTTCTAAAAGTGAAGCCTAATCTCCTTATAATTGTCCACAAAGTTGTTTTGGATAGCTCTTTGTCATTGTTCTTTCTCAACCAAACCCTAAGTTTTCTTACAGTCACTGTTTCTTTGGCATCCAGCATTTTATTTTATAATAGCTCGCCTTATGACAGCCTTGTCAAAGCCGTCTACAATTGCCTTCTACCTGCCGTTTGCTTCGGTTTCATTCCAGATTTTTGCACCCATCGACGAAATGACCGTTTACTCAAACCAATGCATGCACTGTTCTTTTTTCGGGATTCGTTGTAGTATGAAACAGTCTCCTGCGATCAGCTTCTTGACAAAAATATGTGTACAACTTCATAGCGGTGCTTTGAAGTGTACACAATTTCACATTCAATCCAAATGAACAATATTCACACATTCAAATATTACCTATAGATGGTAAGATTTTTTTATATAATCACGTTTCATGAAAGCACACACATTATTGACGATGCCTATGAACGCTCCCATTTAAACTGCGCGGGGATTTGCCATAAGCAAATTCCCGTGCACCGCGGAAAATATTCAGTATTAAACGCTGATTTTCTGGGTAAAGATGTAATCCATTTAATATTATGCACTTCAACTCTGACCCGTAAATTATATACCGCATATAAACAAACATTGAAATCTGATATACAATCTCCAGAACAAAAAATCTGTTGTTGGGTGGACATAATGGTAAGGTTATATGCTAAATCTCATCATTTTCCCTCTGTTGGCTACTGAGATATGAATTTTTTATATGGAGGCAACCAAATATAAATGCACTATAGATATTATTTTCATGCATGAAGCGTATTGGGCATATGACGCAGCTTTATATATTTATCAATCAATTAGCACTTCATTGCCGTTGTGGTTAATATTACGTCTACCGCCTTTACTTCCCAAAATATTTCACGATGTTCATCTTATGCGCGGTCTACCCCAGTCAAATGTAAGAATCTGTCTCTACGCGAATTCGAACCCATGACCTCGGAGCTGGCAGAAAATCTGCTAGCCTCTGTACTGTCTCGGCTGCCTTGTACAATATATAGTTATGTTAAATCATAGTATAATTATTGATTGCAAGAGTCGTGGCTAAGTGGCTGCCTTGTGCAAATCTGGATTACAAGTTATTGTCCTTCTACCAGCATATATCTGCATATTTGTATAATATTCAAGAGGATTGCGTTATGCACCGAAACAAACCTGTATTCGAATTGCTTGCGATTGTATGAATACAGTTGGGTGGGAGTTGTATCTTTGATATGCTGAAGATGTTTGTCAAAAAGTTTAGCATAGCTGAGTACGCTAAGCCAGAGGGCAGCAGCAATATTTATACATGTATATTACTGCTCTCTGCTTTAGCGTATTTCGCTGGGCCTAACTTTGGAACATCCACCCTCAGCATATCAAAGATACAACCCATTTTGCATATACAATCGCAAGCATTTTGAATACACGCTTCAGCTCAGGTTACAGGTCTCTTAAATATTACTGTAGCATACAAAGCATTCGTTTACTTCATTCAACGGTTTGGTTTCCCGATTCTTTGACTTATTATTATTACTATTATTAATATTATTATTATTATTATTATTATTATTATTATTATTATTATTATTATTATTATTATTATTATGTATTCTAGCAATCAGCTTTGAGTATGTTCAACATTTGTTTTTAATGCTTATAAAATTGCGAATATTGTTTAACATTAACCTCATATGAGATATGTCCATGAATTAATGTACGAATAACGAGACGCAATAATAGCGGTATTCTTCAACAATCTTCAACTGCTCCAACATCATAAGGGAAGAAATACAAACTAGAATCAATTTTGGATATAAGATATACTATGCACTACAACATCTACTAAAATCAAATGCGCTATCTCGTAACACCAAAATCACAATATACAAAACACTGATCAGACCAGTTGTGCTGTATGGCTCTGAAACCTGGAGTACAACGAAAGGAGATGAAGACTTGTTACAAACCTTTGAGAACAAAGTTTTAAGACGCATCTTTGGACCCATTAGGGATACACAAAGTGGAGAGTGGAAAATAAGAAGTAGCAAAGACATTTATTATCTGTTTAAGTCCCCGCTAATCACTGGTATCACGAAGGCTAATAGACTACAATGGCTGCGGCATATAGAAAGAATGGAAGACAATAGGGAAACAAAACTCGCTTACACTCAGGAAATAAATGACCGCAGACCCCGAGGTAGACCAAGAAGACGGTGGAGAGATAATATACATACAAACCTACAAGCACTTGGAATCAACGACTGGCAAGAGAAGGTCAACCAGAGAGACGAATGGAGACGGATTGTATCTACAGCATAGAAATTCAATAGCTCGGAACGCTGAAGAAGAAGAAGAAGAAGAAGAAGAAGAAGAAGAAGAAGAAGAAGAAGAAGAAGAAGAAGAAGAAGAAGAAGAAGAAGAAGAAGAAGAAGAAGAAGAAGAAGAAGAAGAAGAAGAAGAAGAAGAAGAAGAAGAAGAAGAAGGAGAAGAAGAAGAAGAAGAAGAGGAAGAAGAAGAAGAAGAAGAAGAAGAAGAAGAAGAAGAAGAAGAAGAAGAAGAAGAAGAAGAAGAAGAAGAAGAAGAAGAAGAAGAAGAAGAAGAAGAAGAGGAAGAAGAAGAAGAAGAAGAAGAAGAAGAAGAAGAAGAAGAAGAAGAAGAAGAAGAAGAAGAAGAAGAAGAAGAAGAAGAAGAAGAAGAAGACGAGGAATAGACTATGTTTAAATTGTGTTCAAATGCTATATTTAACTCAAACTGTTGTATGCATTCGAATCTTAGACTGTAAGCAGGCAAGCTTAGAAACCTCTAATGGCAGTGGGCATGTTATCGCTGGGAAAAATGTAAATAATAGTAATACCGCCGAAAGACAGAAAAACGCCTAAGAAAGACCTGCAAGAAACAAATGAAAACCATGTATTGATTAGAGAAATTACTCATAGATATCAGCATACATTGGTGCCTTATGAGCAGATTGACAATATGTGTTGAGAAGCAGAGAACGAAGATTATTAAAACATTTCATAATTATTATTTGCGGACAATCAAGTGTTAATAGCAGAAGGTGAACAGAAGTAACTTCCAAGTGTCAGAACTATAACATGAAAAGAATTATTGAAAAATACAGAGATAATGGTAGTAGGCAGACAGTCAGAAACCCGGTCAAAAAAATAAAAGACTTGGAAATAAAATAAATCAGCGAATTTAAAAATCTAGAGTCAATTTTCACTTCATACAGGAAAATGGATAGAGAAATTAAGACTGGCTGTGCAAAGCCAAATCAGATATAGGAACGACTATCGCCACTTATTTCGTATAAAACTATTTTTTGGTCGACATTATGCTACCAATGTCATACATGGACGCTTGCTGAAGCTAATGAGCGTAAAAGCACAACAATAGAGATGAGATGCCTTAGAAGAGAACGAACGAACGAACGAACAAACTTTATTTTCAAAGGGTTAAGAATTGGGCACGCAGGCCCGTCTAACATTCTGCCCTTCTATCACTCTCTTTCATACATTATTTCATTCACACATCATTCAAGGCTAACAGAGAACAGCAACAATATAAAAGATATGCATTATAAAGGCATGGGCAAAATGCGAACATCAAAACTACACGACTCAGTAATATTAGATAATGATCTGACACTTGTTATTAGCCATGTGGAATATACTGGCCTACTAAAAGGGGACTGGCTGTTATACTAGGGTTTTGTTATTATTATTATCTCTATTATTAAGGGGGAAGGTAATCCGTACTGAGATAGTGTTCGAATAATTTGCGATTATATGAATAGGGATTGGTGATGTCTTTGATTTCTTGTGGAAGATTGTTCCACAGCTGAGCTGAGCTTGTTTTGTATAAGTCAATCCTAGGCTTCTGAATGTGTAATATATTTAAACGTTTACTGTGTCTAGCATTATATTTAAACAATGGCCAAAGGTAATTTGGGGCATTCCGATGCAAGATTTTGTGAATTAGTTTAGCTTTATTCAAAAGCAGGCGTTTGCGGAGTGGTAGTAACTGAAGGCGTTTATACAGGCTAGGATTGTCAGATAAATGTTTGCTATAAATTAGACTCATGGCCCGTTTCTGGGGTGAGTAAAGTCGCTTGATGTTTGAATTAGAACAACCGTCCCAGATTGTAGAGCAGTAGTCAAAGTGTGTCTGTATATGAGAAGTATAGAATAGTTTCATTGTGTCCTCATCAAGGAAGTTTTTAATCTTGGCGAGTTGGTAGACTTTTTTCGCTGTTTGTTTAATGAGCGCTTGAACGTGGGAATTAAAGGTTAGGTTTCTATCAATGATTAGGCCTAATGTTTTGTGCTCAATTACACTTTCTACTGGCATACTATCGATGTGAAGTTAAAGTGATGAATGTGAGCTTAGAGTTTAAAGTCTTTGTCTGGTAGTTAATAACATTGATTTTGTTTTAGTGATGTTAATTTGCATACGGTTTGAATAGCTCCACCTAACTACATTATTTAATTCTTGTTGTAAAGACCACTCCAGTAAAATACAGTTTTCATCGTTTGTGTACACTGTACAGTCGTCTGCAAATAGATCGCAGGACGACGAAAGATGCAAAGGTAGATCGTTAATATATATGGCAAATAATAGAGGGCCAAGAATAGAGCCTTGCGGTACTCCAATATTGAAGGTAGTGGTTTGAGACAGAGATTTATTATGTGATACTACTTGCTTTCTATTTGATAGAAAAGATGATATTAGAGTGACTACATTAGGGCCTATTTCCATTGTCTCAAGTTTTTAATTAAAATAACATGGTCTATCATATCAAATGCTTTCTTGAAATCAATAAACACAGTTCCACATAGACTGTTGTTGTTTATATTCTGGTGCCAATTTTCTATCATGTTTGTTAGGGCCGTATGGCAAGAATATTTTGGTCGAAATAATGATTGGCTGTCAACAATAAGCTTGCTGCGAACTAAATACTGTAATATTACTTTATGAATGTGCTTTTCTAGTGGCTTAGATAGTGATGATAGTAAGGAAATGGGTCTGTAATTGTTCGGGAGACCATTGTCCAATGAACCAGATTTAAGAAGAGGGCACACTTTAGCGATTTTGAGAGCTGATGGAAAGTGGCCTTTGGTGAGACACTGATTATATACATAGGTTAGTGATATACATATCACTGGCGCAGCACAACGGAGAATCCGGTTGCTGATTCCATCTAACCCAGATGAGGTTGTGTTTTTTAGGTTACTGAGGTAAGTGAATACTTCAGTGATTGTCATTAGCGGTATGTCGGAAAGAATATCGCAGGAGCATCTATTCTCGCAAAACGATGACAGTAAAGATAAGTTGCAAGGAGAATTAGGTATTGAAGCCTTCAACTGGTCTATGTCAGTTTGAAAAAAATTACTGAACTGAGAAAGAGAGATAGAATAAGGAATGATTAAATTAGAAGACCACTGGGTCTGAAACCAGTCATGAACTTCATTAAAGAGCAACAGAGTAAATGGTTTGCTACGTAACAAGAATGTCCCGGTGCCACCTGCCACACAGAGCCACATTAAATATAACGGGTACATACTAGGGGAAAACTACGTAAAAGATTAAGTGACGGTATCAATAGCAACATCAGTGAAATGAACCACCCATCCATCATGTGCCATGCCGATAAGCGTGGACGGTCATGTTTTGCCATCTCACTCGATCGCGAGAATCGTTAATCAGCTCCGTTTTTCTGTCTCGACCATATGACATGAACGCCAACTCATAAACAACATTATAAAGAGAGCATCAAAGATCTTTACATCGCCCTTAAAGCTCACTAAGGTAAACGGAGAAAGAAAAGAAGAGAAAAAAGAAGTTATTATTACAAAAGAACTGTACCAAAAAAATATCTGGATGGCTTGGCTACAAGGTTTCATAATCATCATCACCGTGTGCCACGTCGTCGTTGGTTGTGTCACAGGAGCAGCAGTCATAGATGGGAGGTCTGTGTTCTTGTTCTGATTGTACCCCATTGCCCCATTTATTAAGTCAGTAAAGTAATTGACCCTTTCACACGCCTAACATTTAAAAAGGCGCAATGGGCATTTGGAGCTAGACTCGTATTTGTATGGACCAAACTGCACTCAGTGGCTGATGTTGTGGGTATCAATCCGGCCGCCTTACCATCCATCCATCATGTGCCATGCCGGAAAGCGTGGGCAGTCATTACTCGCCATTTCATTCAATCACCACAGTCGTGGATCAGCTCATTGTTCCTGTCTCGACCATGCCATGTGGCCAAGCCATCCAGGTATTTACTTCTCGGTCTTTCCCTTTATCTGTTCCCTTCGATCTTGCCAGTTGTCACCAAGTTCTCCAATCCATTTCTTCTCATAACATGTCCAAGAATTTTTGACTGCCTACGTCTAATGACTCTAATCAATTTACGGTTTTCATTTGTTTCCTGTAGATACTTGGTCATTGGTTTTTCTGTCTGTCCATGGTATTGTTTGCATTCTCCTTAGAAACCACATTTCTACAGTCATCAGATGTTTTTCAGCTTGACTGCTCATTGTCCAAGTTCCACATACATAAAAAGTACAGGCTCAATGTAGCCGCCTTTACTTCCCACTAAAGTTACTGGTACTCATTTTAGCCCGGGTCCACCTGGGAAACCAGGTAAGTATTTTAAAATTCGAACAACCCTGATGCGAATAGACCCGAAGACAACCGGCAGGCGAGCTCTTGGTCACATGCTAACGTGCCTACAATTCTTAACGCTTTGAAAATAACACGTTTGTTCTTATCCTCGAAGTAAAAACGGTATCTTCTTGTTGTTCATGTTACTTAACACTAATTAAATCAACTCACATGTTCAGTAAAACATAGTAATGTAAAACTTATAATGTCAAGCAATAATTTACATGTTACGTATACGTTTCCAGGAAGATTCAGTGGCATCAACACACGATCTGGTACCAACATCTAAAGCCATTGATGAAATTCCCTCCCATGGAAACTATCTTATTATTCTGAATCATTACTATCACCTGACTGCAAGTCACCTTAGTGCCACTGAGTTCACCTTTCGGAGCATCAAAGATGCATTAGTTCGTCTATTTCGACGCAACCAGAATGTCCACGTGCTTTTACAGGTAAGACAAATAGCTGAGATTCCTTGTAGTTTGTTTCTAATCAGTTGAAAGTCAACACACAGAGATCAGTGTGACAGAAAGGTTAAATGCCTCGCTCATAAATTAATTGTTCGCTGATGGACTTACACAATCACTTCTCGTTCAAAAGGCAGTGGCAAATCACTAAAAGTAAATATACCTATACCAGCAATCCAGGGTTGATCGAAACTTCCTGATAAGGACATGCAACATTTTAAAGCAATATAAAAAAGGAAATATTTGGCATACAGAAAAATTATTCAAAATTCATTTGGAATTCAAAGACAGGGTTGCATCTAGTTATATTGTCCTCACGTTTTCGCAGGGTAGTGGATATGGCACACATTAAGAAAACCTGAAGACAAAATAATTTGAGACACTCCTGTTTGGAACCTACAATGCAAAAGATCTAGCGGGAAAATAGAAAACACACGAAGAAGACAATTACAGGCATATACATTCTGGAGGTGATAGCAAACGTTAGGACAATTTGACTTCGTTTAGCTGAAGGTATATGCCACATTGGGGAATAAAGGCAGGAAGAGAAGACGGAGGAAGACAAGAGTCGGGAATTAGGATTATATTACGCAGCTAATTACAAAGCAAAACAGCTCTCCTTACCAATTACATATGAACAAGTACGTACACACTGTATATGCTAAATGCAATTATAAACGAGGAGAAGGTAACTGAGTGTTCGGCATCGCACTGTGTGGGGTATGTGTTTAATGTTTTAAAATCTGGGGTTTTATTGTAATCCTAACGTTTACACTCAATATGACACCGATATTTGGATGACATTTATTTTTATTTTATTTTTTTTGGGTGTAAAACTGTATTGGTGTTGTCCTTCATTAACTACTTCATTTTACTAAAGCTATCAGTAGCAATTCATGCTATGTTCATTGGTTACTCCATATATGATACATTTTAAAAAATATTTCTGCTGTAGCTAGTGGCTATTTTAGAGTAATAAATACATTAATCAAAAAGCATGACATTACCTCTTTAGAACACAATCACCTTCAAATTAATATCCTTTTTGTGCTGACTCTGTCACAGGATTATTAATCTGAGCCAAGATAAGGACCCTAATATAACTTCTCTTTTGGGGTTGAACGGGATAGGGGATAATGATGCAATGGGCTGGAATGGGGGGGGGGGGGGTCAGAAAGATTTAAAATAATAGCGTATGTGGTCAGTAAGAGTTTGAATTAGAACTGCCTGGGACCATTGCAAATTGACAGCTAAAACATTGATAGCCAAACAAACAGTAAGTTTAGACGAAAAGAAATTGTATTAGTAGGGGTGTGTCACAGTTATAACTAAAAATGTTGTTAATATGGTAGCAGATCTGTAGCATTATACCGCAAAGACAACTTTTTGGCGATATATAAGCTCATGGCAGATATGGGGAGTATCTTAAGACGATTAATCACCCAAAGATACTTAATCAGTTAAAAGGGCAAATACCTGATACTGAATTAGGATACTTATCTCAATTTGAACACGTTAAATACCAAGATGCGGGAGTAAACAGAGTTGGCCGTGATCTTGAGTAATAAATATGTGTTTCATGTTTTCGTGTTTTGTTTTCTAACATCAAAGTGTTCACTAAAGGGTGAACCGGTATGGCATTTATTTTTTCACGTGCTATAGCTCAACAACTATGGAGGAAATTGAAAGGAACATCTGAAACACAGCGAACAAGCGAATACAAGCAGCGAAAGTATGAAACAAACAGGAGATATTTGGTACTTCGAATGTTAGTGGACTAAGAGATAAACAGCCATCACTAGCCGAGCTGATGAAAAAGGTCAAACATTCAAATATTAAGACTTGCATATACAACAAAAAAGGGGCAAAACACAAAAAATACATGAAAATTACGTTCTGATATAGAGTGGTGTCTTTCAGCGAGCAATGGCTAAACATGGAGTGGGTTTGATATTGCGTCATGAAAATGCACAAGGCTTTATCAACACTGAATTTATTTGAGAAAGAATAATATTGATACAAATTAAAGAATGCAATAATTCGGCAACTGTTATACAGAGATACGTCGCATATAATGACACTTACAGCGATGAAGAAAAACACAAATACTTCGATAACCTTATAGATACTTTAAACAAGGTCACTGAGAAAGATGAACTTATTGAGATGGATGATTTCAACGGGCCAGTCGGTACCGTGCCGTGCGGTATATTTTCTTAGCATGATGCAAGTCTTCCAAATGCCGCCCCTTAAATGTTGTTTCTTGTCATAATGCCGCCCCTTACAGATGTTTTATTACTGAATGGTTCAAATTGTATTTTGATTTCGCTACTTATGCTGCCCCTTTACGATCCCGCCTGATAGGGCCGCCTCTCTGTATCATAGGACGGCGCGGCCCTGAATTGACACATTAAGAACATCATGGGATGAATGCATAGGGCCTCTCAGCGACTCTGAGACTGAAGGTAATAGAAATGGTGAAAGTCTACTTTACACGTGCCCCGAACATAGATCAATAACAACAAATAGTCTTTTCCAACATCGTCGTAGTCACACCATAACCTGATATATTTGGAACAACATGGATCAGGTATCTCAAATGGATTTTATTTTAATTAGGAAAACAGAAAGAAGATCACTAATGGATTTTAGAGCCTGCCCAAACACAGACATTCATACTAATCATAAACATGTTATTAAAATAATAATAATAATAATAATAATAATAATAATAATAAACAACTAAGAGTTCAACACACAAGAAAATTAGAAATAAAAAGATAACAACAGATGTTATTAGTTACACAAGACTTCAGGAATTAAAATTCACCCATCATGTGCCAACTTGGGCGGTCATGATTCTTCATTTCACTCGATCACCTGAGCCGTGGATCAGCTCAGTGTTCTTGTCTCGACCATGCCACGTTGTCAAACCTTCCAGGTATTTACTTCTCTGTCTTCCACTTGTTCTCTTCCCCTCGATCTTGCCACTTGTCACCACGTTCTCTAATTTATTTCTTCTCATAACATGTCCAAAATATCTTGACTGTCTACGTCTAATTTCTCGAATCAGCATGGCTGTGGGGCTTGGTGGTTGGTTTTTCTGTATGTCCATGGCATTCTCTGCATTTTTCTCAGAAACTACATTTCCACAGCCATCACATGTTGTTTTTAGCTAAACTGCTCATTGTCCACGCTTCACATCCATACAAAATTGCAGGCTCTATGTAGCACCTCAACACTCTTTTTCTCGTAGCAATTGACATCGTTTTGTTGATCAGTATGTTTTTATTTTTATCTTGCAAAAGGCTACCTTTGCCACGGCGATTCGTGTTCTAATCTCTTTAAGGCATCTCCCATCAGATGTTATGACTGTACCTAGATAATTGAACCGATTCACTTGTTTAAGAATATTCCCATTTACTTGTATATTACATTGTGGTATTTTGTTCTTCCTAGTGACGACCATAATCTATGTCTTCTTACAATTTCATTCTAACCCCAGTTGTTCACTGTGTGCAACAACCACATCTACTCAATGTTGCAGATCCTTCTCATTGTATGCAATCAATACTGTACCATCTGCACATCTAATGTTATTGATGTTTCTTCCTCCAATGATGATTCCTTTCCTATCTTGTACATTTATGAATATATTTTAAATTTACAAGAAAAACAGATCTGGAGACATTACACATACCTGGCTCACTCCTCTCTTAATAGGCTGATATGGACCTACTTCATTATCAATTCGGATGGCAGCTTCTCGTTTCCAATAAATGTTTTTACAAGTCTAAGGTTTTTCCCATCAATTTTTAGATCTGCAAGCATCTCTACCATGTTGACATATCTTAATCTATGGAAAGCCTGTGTGTAGTCAATAAAGCAAAGATATCTTTATTTACTTAAATATAACGTTCAATTAATGTTCTCAGCATGTAAACTGCATTTACTGTTTCCTTGCCTTCTACAAACCCGGACTGGTCTTCTCCTATTTCATGTTGTATTTTCTTCCTAACCCTTTGCATGATAATTCTTAGCAATATCTTCGTGATGTGACTCATTATACTAATTGTTCTTGTTGATCACATGCCAAGGCTCCTGATTTCTTTGGGATTGCAATAAATACAGAATTGCATAATTCATGAGGTATATCTCAAGTATCATATATTGTGTTCAGCCGTCTGGTAACTTGAAACATTCCATATTCTTCTTAAGCATTAATCCTTCCTGTTGTGATGTTGTCTGAACTGGAGGTCTTGCCAGTTTCCATATGGTTAAGAACATGCTGAACCTCCAACTTCAACATTGATTATCCTTCATTATTATTTCGAATATCATACGGGTCTTTTCTGTTTTTATCGTAAATGTTTTTCACATAATCTGACCATACATGTAAAATTTGATCTTGTTCTATTATGATTTTTCCATATTTTTTTTTATGGTCAGCCTGCTGATTACTATTTAGCTCTTGAATTGTTTTGTGCATTAATGTGGTATTTTTACTATTGTGTTGCTTTTCCATTTATATGCTATTTTTCTCTAGCCATGCTTCTTGTGCATCATAACATAATGTTCTGACTTTTCTGTGAATTTCTTAATATTTGGCAGGATTATTTTTGTTCTGTCTTCTTGTTTCCATTACTTGTAAAATTTCTTCAGTCATTAATTTCTTACGACCCACTTTCTTTAATTTTGAAGTAATTGTTTCTGCAGCCAAAATGAATGAATTCTTCAACATTTCCCATTGATCATCCACATCTAGAAATAGGATCTCTAGATCAGACAGCATATCAAATCTGTTCTTTACTTCTATGTTAGTTAAAATCGTCTTGTATTACCTTGTCATATTTCAATGCACACATATCATATTTAGTGTTTTCTGGTGAATACATAACTTTCTTTAACTTCACCCTCGGTGTTCCTGTAATCAATCTGTGATCACTGTAACATTGAGCATTGGGAACTGTTTTTACGATTGTTAACGCATTTCGAAACCTTCTGCTAATCAGGATGTTATCAATCTTGGTTTTAATTCTGCTATCAGGACTCCTCCATTTTCATAATATTCTAGGATGTTGTTTAAACCATGTGTTTCCTACTATCATTTCCCGCTATTTTGTAAATTCTACAAGTCTCTTGGTTGGCTATTAAAGACGATAAAACAAAGAAACAAATTGAAATATTTTGGTCACTTGAAACGTCACGAAAGTTTGGAGAGAACAATAATAGAGGGGTATATGCCTGGGAAGAGAGGAAGAGGAAGGCCAAAGAGAAGATAAGTGCAGGATGTGGCGGACGATCTCAAGGTGGGTGTATCGGACGCTGGACATCATGCGTGTGATCGAGAGGTTTTCCGGAAGGTTGTTTTGGGAGCGAGGTCTGCAAAGGACATGCTACTGAATGATTGAATGAACAAGTTTGTATCCTCTTTACAAGTCTGTATACTCTTTACAAGTCTGTATCCTCTTTAAAATAAAAATCAAAAAGCTTCATAAGAACCTCCCTGATGAATACTCAGCTTTCGATAAGTAATAAACATGTTTGAAATCTGCCACGCTTGAAAAGAAATGTAGAATCAAAAATTTAGTGCAGAACACAAGATTAAGAATCGCTTTGTGGAACAATGAAGTTAAAGATTGCATATGCACAAAGAAGGTAGCGTTGGTTAGTTAGTTTGTCGCGGTTCCAACTTCACGGCAACGGCCGTCCCCATTATGCTCCATTCCTGTGACAGTGAATATCACAAGAAATGCTCCTCACTGCCCTATGTGAAAAGTGAAACAGACAGGAGTCTTGACAAGCCAACAACCCGCACCGGTACACTGTACCTAATGCCGCCGTCAGAATGCCAACACAAAATTCTTCCATGGAAAATATAGTTCATCATCGATGGAAGCGGCAGCCACTAGAAAACCAGCAGCTACACATTACTGATCGTTACTGCATTAAAAGTTGAGAGGATCGACTTCATTGCCCCGTTATTTATCCCATATGGCTCGGTCCCTTTCGGCAGGGTGGCCCGCTGAAAACATTGCACAAAGCACAAACACCGTAGCGCCAGCAACGATCCCCAGGAGACTCCGAGAAAAATTCACTTGTATACCGAAAAGGCAATCCAGTCAATTCCAAGCGACAGGCTGATCGCCATCGTTTTGAACATGCAGTTCCAGCTACAACAACCGCGGACAGCTGTAAAAGCATTTCAAACGAAATTCACAACTCACAGTGTCGCACCACGCATTCAACTCAGTAGCAGAGCGACGGAACCATTAACAACCAGTCCAACATGAGGAAAATGCGACTGCAAACCGTAGCCAGAAGCATAAACACTCCAGAGGCTTAACTGTTCATTTGCCTATCCGCCATGTTGGGGCCCAAAGTCTTATATATGGGGTGTGCGTTAAAAACGGATTACATCACAATCTGTAGAAGACCACATTATACATAGTATAGCACGGAAAGGTACCAAAAGAGCAAGTAAAGCATCTAAAGACGAATCCTAGAGAATATACGGTGAACAGATTCCAACACCCAGCAAAGATTTTTTTTTTGGCATATCCTTTACAGGACATCGCTGTCAACACCAGCATCTTTCAGCTGTTTGTTGATTTCTTGGCAAGATTACGCTCAGTAGTTTGCCATTGCTTTCTGAGCGGCCGGCTTACATACCCCGTAAGTTACAGATGCGATTCGAACCACTGCTGATTCTCACCGTCATCACGTTACATACGAGAGTATACGAGATTACGGAGAAAGGTCGCTAACCTCTAAGTCACGAAGCCGGCCAGCAAAGATTACCCAGGAGAATTTTTAAAATGTGTACAAATATGAGAGACAGTGATGCGTGTTACAACCCAACCGCCATCATAAACAATAATATAGGTATATCATTATTTAAACCACATCAGAGACTAGTAAAGTAGGCATAATACTTTCAAGAATGAATTAACATCACCCATAATAAAGGAAACACAAAATTTGCTCCCTAAAGCTGTGAACAACAAGAACCAAACTTCGTACAAGCAGAAGTCAAATTAGTTATAAATGAAATTCATAAAACAAACCACCGGATCAAGATGGAATAACCACAGAATATATTCAAGATTGTGGGAAAACAGGAGTTAAATATCTGAAAAAAATGTTTTAATATAGCATGGGAAAAAAATAACCTCCCAGACCATTGGCAAGAGGGAATAATAATACCAATATGGAAAAACAAACAAATATGATATAGTGCGAAACATACAGAGATACATCACTCTAGAGTCGCATAGGGAAAATGTACGCAAAACTGTTGGAACAAAGAACAGTTGTCAAGTAAAGTACAATTTGGTTTCAGGAAAGGTTAAAGTTGCACTGAGGCATTATTCACACTAAGACGCAGGTGTGAAAGCACCATCGATACAGTGACCATCAGAACATTATATTTATTTGTAGATCACAAAAAGGATTTCGACAGAGTAGACATATACAAACTATATTATGGAACATCCTTAAAGATGTAGGAACAATTACTAGAAACTACCATAGCCATGTATCATTTGAGCCAAAGTGCAGTAACAACACAAGAAGGTATATCAGTTATGTCAGTGAAGGAGTGAAACTAGAATGTGCCCTCACCCCCTCCCCCACCCTTTTCTCCCTCCGTCGCTATTTAACATCTATATTGACAGAAAATCCAAGAAGCAAACCTTCACATAACCGACTCAGACAATTTCGACCTCTTGACTTTAGACGAAAGAACAGATCCTCCTGCAACAAATAAGCTTTTATTTGCAGACGAGATGTGCCTGTTTTACAGTGACGAGGGCATACTGCAAAATCATATTAATAAGCTGAGTTCAAAATGTATTAATCAATCAATCAATCATGTGCCATGCCGGAAAGCGTGGGCGGTCATGATTCGCCATTTCACTCGATCACCAGAGTCGTGGATCAGCTCAGTGTTCCTGTCTCGTCCATGCCATGTGGCCAAGCCATCCAGGTATTTTCCTCTCGGTCTTCATCTTGGTCTGTTCCCCTCGATCTTGCCAGCTGTCACCAAGTTCTCCAGTCCATTTCTTCTCATAACATGTCCAAAAAATTTTGACTGTCTACGTCTAATTTCTCTAATCAATCTACGATTTTCATTTGTCTCTTGTAGTACTTGGTCATTGGTTTTTCTATCTGTCCATGGTATTCTTTGCATTTTCCTCAGAAACCACATTTCTGCAGCCATCAGATGTTTTTCAGCTTGACTGCACATTGTCCAAGTTTCACATCCATACAAAAGAACAGGCTCTATGTATCCCCTCAACACTCTTTTTCTCGTTTCAATTGACATCATTTTATTGGTCAGAATGTTTTTCATCTTGCTAAAGGCTACCTTCGCAATGGCGATTCTTGTTCTAATCTCTTCAAGGCATCTGCCATCAGATGTTATGACTGTTCCGAGATAATTGAACCGATTCACTTGCTGAAGAATATTCCCATTTACTTGTATATTACATTGTGGTACTTCATTCTTCCTAGTGACGACCATAACCTGTGTCTTCCTACAATTTAATTCCAACCCCAGCTGCTCACTGTGTACAACCACAGCATCTACTAATTGTTGCAGATCATGTGCATTGTCTGCAATCAATACTGTATCATCTGCATATCTAATGTTATTTATGTTTCGTCCTCCAATGCTGATTCCATTTAGGTCTTCTACATTTCTGAAAATATTTTCACTGTATAAGGAAAAAAGATCTGGAGACATTACACATTAAATACAATATTAATATAAATACAGCTAAAACTGACGCCCACTAAATATACTGATAAATAGTACAATTCTGAAACAAGTCACATAATTTCAATATCTAGGAAGTATGATGACAGAAGACGGCAGAATAAACAGAGAAATCGAAATCAGATGTCAAAAAGCAAGTGCGTTTATATTTCAGCTATCACCCCTTCTAAAACATCCAAATATATCTATATATACACAGCACGTGAGATAACTTTTAGACTTTGTGTGTGTGTGTGTGTGTGTGTGTGTGTGTGTGTGTGTGTGCGTGTGTGTGTGTATGTGTGTGTTTGTGTTTGTGTGTGTGTTTACGATTTCGCTCGCTTTGAACTAAAGCGTAGTCAACACACCTGCCACTACTTCTTGTGCACTGGATTGATTTTATCGTGGATTAGCTTTCCCTATTACCAGTGTACCTCGCCATCAGGAGAGCCTACTCCGACTTTTGAGGCACTTGTAACTTACGTTCCCTAAGTCAAGGGCGAGAGATAAAACAAATTAAGTTCAACTGACCGTTGTAGGGGTTGAACCCGCTACCCAGGCATGAGCACACAGGATGTTTAAGAACGAGCGTTCTTACACAATCGAGCATGGTGACTTCGCAAACGACAGATAATTAATAGCATATTCACACCTGCCCTTTGCTATCAATGTCATACTGGGACATTATCATAAATCACACATACCCAAAATTCCAATTTTCAACAAACAAACAAAAAACGCATTCGGTCTCGTTACACCTGTCCCCTCAGCGTCGGTTATTGTTGAGATCCGTGGTTTTTGTGGGATTTTAACCATGTTTCTTGTCTTGTGTGGTCTTATTAGTGAGTTCTATTTCGGACTGGTTATGTAAGCGTTTGTGTCTGTGACGTCATCTGTGGGATTGGTCGGCCGGCGAGTTTTCCTGTTTGTCCGTTTCCTCTGGTGGTTTCTTTGTCAGTGTGAGCCTCTTGTGCGTTTCGCTTGGCTGGGTGCAGTCCTTATAAGGACTCTTTTTTTGCCCCCTCCTAGCATCGTAGTCTAGCTTGCCTTGCCTTTTCTTCGCAGAAATGGAGTGGAAGGAAATGGAATAGGAAGGAATTGTCTTTTTCGTCTGTGCTCCAGTTGTCTTCAGGTGTGTCGGAGAGCTCCTCTGGGCTAAAATAATCTATATGATTGGCACCTTTCCGCCTTGACAGACGATAGTTTGTGCTTTAAAAAGGCATAATAACTTTATAAAATAATCTACCTGGCAGGATACTGATTTCACCTCGAGTTGCTTGGACCTCGTGGTTGGACTGCTGGCCTTAGCTTGCGGTTTCTGATTGGTCTGTGGTTTGGCTACAGCTTGCGTCTTTTTGCCTCCTTTTTGTGGATTGTGTTTAGACGTTTTTCGATGTTTGTTTGTAGGGCTTCATCTTGCGGCTTCTCTGTGTTCTTTTCAGTGTCCTCTGCTGGTTTAATTTGGGTTGAATCCATTTCAGTTTTTAGCAGTTCTCTCTCGACTTGTATTGCTTGCAGGATCTCTTCATTCTTCTTTGTTGTCTGGATCATGAGCTCAACCTCTTGTTTAATGTTTTTTGGATCTCCTTTATTTCAGCAAGCAACTTTTCATTGTCGCTTGTCGATGCCGGTGTTTAAAGTTGCTTGACTTTTTTTTTTTTTTTAACTCGTCAATATAGCTTTGTAGTTGCGTTCTTTCAGCTTGCGAGGTGCACGTGGCTGTCTGGCACCTCCATATTGCGTCTTTATATGGTGTTCTTGTGGTGATGGCGAACTTTAATATGTCTCTGTGTCTTTGGAGTTACGGATAGTCCAGGTATCTTGCTCCATGCTTGCCCAGGCAGTTGGCGCAGCTTTCTTTTGTTGTTTGGTGCTCGGAAGTCCGCGTCCAGCTTGGCCAGCGGTCATGGTGATCGGCGCAGTATCGGCAGATCTCTGTCTTACCCTCTGTCTTACCCAAAATCAACACCTGCGAAATTAAATACTTGAGAAGAGCTGCCAAATTAATTATCCGAGACCGAATAATGCTATCATCCCGACAGTGGAATTAACACCTTGTGCCACATATGCCAAATCGTTTGGCCATCTCGTTAGAATGCAACACCATCAGTTACCAGCACTTGCATACGTCAAAGAAGATCTGATACGGGAGAAAGAGGACGCCTGAGAAGAAAATGGATCGACGACATCGAAGACATTATACAGTTATACGGAATAATATAATCCACTGCTGCCCATCGGGCGCTGGAACATCATCTATCCTCTCTACGACATTTGACGGCATAAGTGGAAGATGCTGATGATGATGACGAACACGTTGCAATCGACTGTCTTAAATGCTTATGTTCATTGATTGTTATCTAATCTATCAGAATCGCAGTTAATTTAATATTTGATTATTTGGTTGTTACGGGATTTGAAATTTAAATATTGAGCACAACCCACTACTGGCAACGCTGATCGCATTCCGGCACGAACCTAAGGCCTATCCACATCGTGGATATTGACGTGGATAGGCCTTAGGTTCGTGCCGGAATGCGATCAGCGTTGCCAGTAGTGGGTTGTGCTCAATATTTAAATTTAATATTTGTTTAAATGTCTTCAGTTTATCGGAAAAATGCATGCCTTGTATTCTAATAACAAATTTTAATTAAATTCATCTCTACAGGGCCCACATATAGCTTGGTATGGCTGGATTCAACACCATTCAGCTGGGGACATGCTAGGAACAGCCATAATAGATTTGCAACAAGAAATATTTCGTGAAATTCAAGATAAAGTGGTTTTCTACTCCCCGTGGGACTTAACCATTGCCACAGAAAACTATGCACATCATCCAGCGGTTAATGAGAATATGTTTCACGTTATCTTTGGTTTTATGTGTGGGAGATAGCTGTTCATATGTGTCGGGTATTGTCGTTGTGTGTAGTGCAATTGCTTTTGAAATGTAAGCGGTTAGCATAATGCCTGTGGAGTGTTAGTTTCACTAGTTTTGTGTTTAATCAGATATACTTTGCAATCATAAGTGAAGCTAATGTTAGTAGAATATTGTGTGCTTAACCACTCGTAATAGAACGCAAAACTTATAACGACTTCGGCAGTGTGTGACAATATACAGAAATAGGAACATACTTGGACGCAGGAGATATGACGACTGCAGCAGTAAATGACAATATCAATCAATCAATCAATCAATCAAATGCCATGCCGGAAAGCATGGACGGTCATGACTCACCATTTCACTCGATCACCAGAGTCGTGGATCAGCTCAGTGTTTCTGTCTCGTCCATGCCACGTGGCCAAGCCATCCAGGTATTTTCCTCTCGGTCTTCCTCTTGGTCTGTTGTCAATAAGTCCTCCAATTCATTTCTTCTCATAACATGTCCAAAAAATTTTGACTGTCTTCGTCTAATTTCTCTAATCAGTCTACGATTTTCATTTGTCTCCTGTAATACTTGGTCATTGGTTTTTCTATGTGTCCATGGTACTCTTTGCATTTTCCTTAGAAACCACATTTCTGTAGCCGTTAAATGATTTTCATCTTGACTGCACATTGTCCAAGTTTCACACCCATACAAAAGAACAGGCTCTATGTACCTCCTCAACAATCTTTTTCTCGTTTCAATTGACATCTTTTTATTGATCAGAATGTTTTTCATCTTGCTAAAGGCTACTTTCGCCATGGCGATTCTTGTTCTAATCTCTTCAAGGCATCTCCCATCAGATGTTATGACTGTTCCTAAGATAATTGTACCGATTCACTTGTTGAAGAATATTCCCATTTATTTGTATATTACATTGTAGTAATTCGTTCTTCCTTCCTAGTGACGACCATAACCTGTGTCTTCTTACAATTTAATTCCAACCCCAGCTGCTCACCGTGTACAACAACCGCATCTACTAATTGTTGCAGATCCTGTGCATTGTCTGCAATTAATACTGTATCATCTGCATATCTAATGTTATTGATGTTTCTTCCTCCAATGCTGATTCCATTTATATTTTCTATATTTATGAAAATATTTTCACTGTATAGGGAAAAAAGATCTGGAGACATTACACACCCCTGCCTAACACCTCTCTTAATAGGTTGATATTGTCCCACTTCATTATCAATCCTTATGGCAGCTTGTTGTTTCCAATATATGTTTTTTATACGTCTAATGTCTTTCCCATCAATTTGTAGATCTGCAAGCATATCCACCATGTTGACATGTCTAACTCTATCAAAAGCCTTTGTGTAGTCAATAAAGCAAAGAAGTGTATCCTTGTTTACTTCTATAGCACGTTAAATAACTGTTCGCAGCATATACCCAGCATTTACTGTACCCTTTCCTTCTACAAACCCACATTGTTCTTCCCCTATTTCAGGCTGTGTCTTCTTCCTCACTCTTTGCATGATAATTCGTAACAAAATGTTTGTGATGTGACTCATTATTCTACTTGTTCTATGTTGATCACATTCCAAGATTCCTGATTTCTTTGGGATTGCAATAAATACAGAAATACATAATTCAGAAGGTATATCTCCATTATCATATAAAGGGTGACTTGCGCTTATCCAAATTCTTCTAAAGCTTTAATCATTTCTTTGTGATGTTATCTGCACCGGGGGCCTTGCCAGCTTTCATATGCTTAAGAACATTTTGAACCTCCATCTTTAAAATTGGTGGTCCTTCATGATTAAATCTAATGTCATATTGTTCCTCTCTGTTATAATTATCTTTAGTTTTTAGACAGCCTGTTGATGTACTTGTTCTTTTATTAGTAAGTTTCTGAATTCTTGTGTGCACTAATTTGGTATTTTGACTGTTGTGTTACTTTTCAATTTCTAAGCACTTTTCCTCAAGCCATGATTCTTTTGCCTTCCTACATAACATTCTGACTTGTCTGTGAATTTCTTCATGTTTGGCAGGATTATTTTTGTTGAGTCTTCTTGTTTCCATTAGGTGTAAAATTTCCTCAGTCATCCATTTCATACGACCCACCTTCTTTAATTTTGGAATAGTTGTTTTTGCAGCCAATCTGATTGAATTATTTAACATTTTCCATTGATCATTCACATCCTGGAACAATATCTCTAGATCAGACAATATATCAAATCTGTTCTGTACTTCTATGTTGAATTTGTTTTGTATTTCCTTGTCATTACTCAGTGTACACAATATACAATAGGAATATTCTAGGGCGCAAAACATGCTAGAGTGGATAGGATCTACCAACTTACATTTTCCCTGAACCTTTAACAGACCCATCAAGCTGGCAATGCATATTTAGTTCAAACACAGAAGCCACAAACAAAATGTTTGCTGGACTTATTGCCTGGTATATTTCGCTGCTACTTGTCAGATGCATACTGTAGAGTTTTATATCATATAATGTGAATAATTGAATAACACTTTGGATGAAATGCTTACAATATATTTTTAATTGCCTGCAGGAAAGTAGACACTTAAGTAATCTTAGGGGTAAATGAATCTGAAGCGTCAACTGACGGAATAACAGAGCTGAAAGGCATAACATGAGGTTGAAGTAGCAGGAGAAGATGAAGACGACGACCATGAAGAAGAAGTAGTAGTAGAAGAAGAAGAAGAAGAAGAAGAAGAAGAAGAAGAAGAAGAAGAAGAAGAAGAAGAAGAAGAAGAAGAAGAAGAAGAAGAAGAAGAAGAAGAAGTAGGAGGAGGAGGAGGAGGGGAAGATGAGGAGGAGAAGAATGAGACGAAGGAACAGGAGGAGTATGAGGATGAGAAGGAGGAGGAAAAGAAGAAGAAGAAGAAGAAGAAGAAGAAGAAGAAGAAGAAGAAGAAGAAGAAGAAGAAGAAGAAGAAGAAGAAGAAGAAGAAGAAGAAGAAGAAGAAGAAGTAGGAGAAGGAGGAGGCGGGGAAGATGAGGAGGAGAAGAATGAGACGAAGGAACAGGAGGAGTATGAGGATGAGAAGGAGGAGGAAAAGAAGAAGAAGAAGAAGAAGAAGAAGAAGAAGAAGAAGAAGAAGAAGAAGAAGAAGAAGAAGAAGAAGAAGAAGAAGAAGAAGAAGAAGAAGAAGAAGAAGAAGAAGAAGAAGAAGTAACAACATAAATGAAAGCAACAACAATAATAACAAGCATGTCTCATACTGGAGTAGAATATGTCTTACTCCGAGTTTCATTATATTTTTAATATGTAGGCGTGTGTATTTCTGTACAACTATCTCAGAACAATCATAACATCTGATGGGAGATGCCGTGAAGAGATTAGAATAGGAATCGCTATGGCGATGGTGGCTTTTTGCAAGATGGCAAACATAATGACCAATAAAAAGATGTCAATTGCAACGAGAAAACGAAGATTGAAGTATTACATAGAAACTGTACTCTTAAATGGATGTGAAATATGAGCACTGAGTAGGCAAGGTGGAAAAATATCTAATGGCAATGGAGATATGGTTTCTGATGAAAATGCAAAGAATACTATTGACAGACAGAAAACCAAATGACAAAGTCATGCAAGAAGCTAATAAGAACCGTAAAATTATTAGAGAAATTAGACGTAGGCAGTCAACATTATTTGGACATATAAGAAGAAATGAATTAGAGAACTATATGACCACTGGCAAAATTGAGGGAACAAAAG
>OY992885.1:31613587-31621087 GCA_963921405.1 Cepaea hortensis
GTGTTCTATCATCGTGTGCCTAATGTAGTGGATAGCTTTCTCAGTTCTCACCGTGGTTTCCAGCCGTTATCAAACCCCTTTGAGATCATAAACACTCTATATATTTTTATCTCTCTCTGTCTCTCGCTCTCTCTCTCTTTCTCTCTCTCTCTCTCTCTCTCTCTCTCTATATATATATATATATATATATATATATATATATATATATATATATATATATATATATATCTTCTCTTTCACTATTGTTGGTTGTTGTTTTGGCCTTATAAAATAATCAACGGTAAAATACAATTATATTTTTTAAAATCCTTACATTAAGATAGAAAGAAAAAAATTATACAGGTACACACACACACAATGACAAACAAACTCACACATACACATTCCGAAGGAGGAGCCTACTATGGGTCCGTGAAGAGTTAGAACCAGCCAATTGTGTAGGCCTGAATGCACGGAAGAATATGTCAGCCTCTTTTAGCGAACGGCAAAGCCATTTGCCGAACTCCTGTCGGATACCACTACATCCATCCATCCATCCACCCACATACACGCACACACACACACACACACACACACACACACACACACACACACAGACCAACATGCTAATCAACCCACCGACCCACCGACTGTCCGATCTTTCTGCCCTCCGACCCATCGACAGACCCACCGACAGACCGATCGACAGACCTACTCGCCGATCCACCGATCGGTTATCCAACCGAACGGCCGGCCGATGGGCGAAAAGAAAGAAGACAAATATGCCTAAACATTAGATCATCTAATAAAACGGTGTCACAAACTACAGCATGTATTGGAAACTGAAACACTGTGCCCAGATTAAACGTTAGTATGACTTGAAAAGAACACCGATGGAAGGATTGGTTCTTAAAAGATGAGCCTGGGTCGTTCGACAAGAAGATGGACAAAGGTCAGTTTCTGATACCTTGGATATATAACACGAAATAGTAAAGGATCGAGAAACAGTTCAGGTTATGAACTTCAAAACCTGGTGACAATTGGCAAATAATATGAGAAAAAAGCAAGGAGAAGACAAAACGTTAATTACCCGGATGGCTTGGCCACATGGCATAAACGGGCCAATAGCACAGACCTGATCCACGACTCTGGTGATCGTGTAAGATGGCGAAGTATTAACGGCCATGATTATACGCGTGTTTATGATCACATTTCCTCCGTGGAATATATGGTGTAAAACGTTCTGGAATTGAAAGAATTAAAGTTGTGTAAAACAGTTCGCATACATCAAACATCACTTAAATGTATAATATGCCTGTATGGTAGTGTTCTTGTGTGTGCTACACTAATCTAACAATCAATTACTTCATTTCTGTGGTGACTCGTGTTTCCTGCCGTATTGATATATGTAGAGGCTTATGTAGCAAACAAAGGTAAAATCAACAGGGGTGGTTGAGGGGATGAGGGAGATTCTCATGCCCTAGATGTATTGGGTGCATGCTATTAGTCCCATATATTATAAATACGTTAGTCAGTTAGTCGCGGTTCCAACTTCACGGCAAAAGGCTGCCCAATTATGCTCCGTTCCTGTGCCAGATTTAAAGATAAATGGGTGAATAATTAGGTCAATTTCGCATCGGTCGCCGTTACTTCAGATGACATTTCGTGAAAGTGAAAATGTAAGTAAAGGACTCGTTTAAATACATTTAGGTGGATGGCACAATGGTGGTAAACATTTCTTTTTCTAGATAAATCTGCAGTGATGTGGTTGGGTATGACACCTGCTGCCTTTACTTCTTAAGACAGTTAGTTAGTCGAAAGATCATCCTCATTGCATATCGAACCATTCAGTCCATAAGTGCTCGGATCCCCTCCTCAGCAAATCCCGCAGCGTGTAGCGGCTCAAGACACTAGTTCTGTGTTGGTTTATTACTCTTCTTTGGCTTCCTGCGTAGTGTTCTTGTTTGGCCACACTTCTTTTAACTTGCTGTTATCGCAGCCTCACCATGGTATAGATTCCCAGACATCGCTTGATTCTCTTAAATGACTTACTTCTCTTAGAGCATTCAGAATGTCTGCCTGGTCCATGGCTCGTCCGCCTTCCAAAGTAGCCCTACCTGCACGCCTGTCAGCATGCTCATTCCCTTGTACACCCGCATGCCCTGGCGCGAAAATAAAACCAATCTTTGCCAGCCGAGACCACTCCAGAGACAGCAGCCACTCTCTTCGAACCCATCCCATCTCTATCCTCCTGAGCATACTCACTGAGTCAATAAGGACACATGCCCGGTTGAATGTTTATGTCTCGAGCCATGTTATTGCTTTATTTACTGCCATGACTTCCATAGTTAGGTTGCTTGTGGTCAAAGCAAAAGCGCCAGACTCTTCCTTTACAATGTTCCCTCCGGTCTGAGCCGTAAAGGACCATGAACTTTTCACTCCTCGGACGACCGGTCCATTCCTGTAAATGACAGCATCATCCTCTAAAGAATTCTCGAAGAACAGAATCTGAACTTCCGCTTCCACAGCAGCCGGAATTTTTTGTCTGCATGTCCTGTCTAGTTGGATGCACACTGAAAAGGATGTACAGAACTCTGTTGGCACTTGTACCCAGGTTCTAAGTCCTCATGTGAACACACCTGCTGAAGAATGTCTTCGGCTTGACCCATCCACGACATTCCTCATTTTAACCTGCTGCCTTTTACCTTCTTAATCTCGCTATGCAGTGGATGTTGTGTGTTGGCGTTGACTCTGAGGTAGGCAGGTGTTTGGCACATGTGTATTATGTCCCTCGTGGTTGGAAGATCAAGAAGATAGCGCATAGCCCTGCATGCTTTATCTCTTGTACATCCAAGAATAATGCGCATAGCTTCGTTCTGTATACTTCCCATCCTTTATATCTGCTTATGGCTGAGAGTCAGGATCGCCATCGCATAACCAAAACAGAAAGGACCAGACCTTCGCACAGAAGACATAGACGGCGTTTCTCAACAGTTTTCCGCCGCCATCACCCGCATCGCAGCCAAACCCCGCTTGGCCTTTGTTATCACCTGGTCTGCGTGCTTAGTATAAGCACGATCGAATCGTGTTCCCAGGTAATTCATTGCCTGCGTTCTTTCCACCGTCTCTAAACCCAGATATACAGTTGGTGTTGGACTGTTAACAATATTGTTATTCAAAGAGAACCATGTCACTGTTGCCTTTGTTGGGCTGACCATTGCCCCATCTTCAACACACCATGTGCTTTTGCGATTGAATTCGGTTTGTAGTCCCACAGCAACCTGATCTCTATCCTTACCCTGACAATACACTAAAATATCCTCTGCATATGACAATGTCCTACACGGTACTATGATTTGCTCGCTGGTGATTCTCACAGTGTAGGCGTTGAACAGCACCGGAGATAATGGTGATCCCTGCGATAGGCCAGGATATATTCTTGTTGGTTCCGAAGTCCAACTGCCACATCTAAAAATTAATTTCCGTTGGAAGAGCGCTGCAGCGATCCAACTAAGGAGGAAAGGACTTATCTTGATTTCAAGAAGCTGAAGCATTAAATAACCCAATGGTACCTAATTGTACGCGTCTTCAAGATCAATCGCTGCAGCAAATGTTTCAATGCCTGAGTAGAACCTTCATAGACATCATGGGCAAAAACTGCTGCATTGATCCAGATTCCTCATTTTGGATGGTATACTCCCAGGGTAGGTGGTAAAACACCTTGCCTCTCTAGCTGGCTTGATATTTTTCTGGCAATTAATTTCTCTAGCAGCTTGCCTATTGTGTTCTGCATGGTTATTCCTCGATATTCCTGAATTTGTGTGTGGTCTTTGTCAGGCTTCGCCAAGGGAATCAGATAGCTGTGTAACCACTCCTCCTTGATGCTAGCACTCCCTATACTGTTGTTGTACACGTCTGCTAGTTTCTCTAGCTCGTTGTCGGTACACATATTTATGTCGTCATATCTTATACCATCTGGCCCTGGAGCGCTGTTTTTTTTTTAATCGTCAAAGCACACCCTAGATTTCTTTCACTGTCACTGTGTCTTCATCCGAAAAGTTCTGGGTCCTGCACCTGTCTGAGGTAACCTCCTTGGGATGATTTCGGCCTCTCATGTCTGTCTGGTTGCTCTGCTCTAAATAGCGTTCGAAGAGGGATTTGCTCTTGTTCTCGCCAGTCCTCTGCCAGATGAGGTCAGCACTTTGGAAGTCAAGAATACTCTTATTCTTGACTACCCCATTCATGCTTTTATGTAGTCGCCAGAACAATTTCAGTGACTTGTCTGTGCTTAATCTTTGACACACCTCTGCCCATTTTTCACTTTTAACCACATTAACAATTTTTAAAAAAAAATAGCTTACTTTTGTACGCATCTCTCGAAGTGCATGCCAGGATAGGCAACTCTGTTCTTCTTGACGCTTTGCCATTTCCTTAAAACGTTCCGCTTATCCACCCAGGCCTTTTCCACCTCAAAATTCCACCAAGGTGGCTGCTCACAGCATTTTGTCCTGCCCTGAAGCTTTCTGTGCTTGTCACGCCTTATTTTACTCACCACATCTTGCCCTGTACTGTCATATTGGAAAGTCTTGACCTTTGACTTGTGCTTCCTGGTTCTGCCTTTCTCCACCAATATGCTGCACGGGTGGTGGTCACTGCCGGGGTACCCTAGGACACCCCATCAACACACTGTAATGGGTGAAGAAGAAACCATCGCCAGATCAATAGCACTGTCCTCATCACCTGGACGACTTGCTGTACTGGTGACACAGCCACTGTTGATACAAACCAGGTCAATGGTTTAAAGTGCAGTCTTGAGCACCTCCCCTGTGTGTTTGAGGAAATGTTTCCCCATGATCTGCCGTTAGCGTTGAAATCGCCACAGAAAAAGAAAAAAAAACATTTCTCTCGTGACCTAATAGGTCACTTAAGTTACAAGTTCTTAAGACATTTCGTAGTATCCATTTCAGTCTAGGTCGAGCTAGGAGCCTAAACAAGATTTGAAAGTAAACCTCTGTCATGAGGACTAGACTACCTGTCTCATGGGGCTGCCAGAAAAGCATGCTAGTTAGTGCTCTATAGCAGTTCAACTTTCCGCTGCCATATTGACAGCAGTTGTGGACAGTTGTCTCTGGAGGGGTCACGGCTGACAAAGATTAATTTCATTTTCGTGCCAGGGCATGTGGGTGTACAAGAAAATGAGCAAGCTGACAGGATTGCAGGTAAGGCTACTGTGGGGAAGGGAGGGGGTTCTAAGTCGTGTTCAGGAACTAAGTGACCACTGCGAATCTACAACCATGGTCAGACTGCAAGAACAGCAAGTTAAAAGTGGTGTGGAGAGACAAGAACACTCTGGAGGAAGGTAAAGAAGATTAATAAAACAACACAGAAGCGGAGTCGTTAGCCGCTACACGATGCGGGATTTACTGAGGGATTCCGAGCACTTATTGACTGAATGGTACGATGTGCAATGAAGATGATCTGTCTGTCGACTTAGCAGTTCACCTTCTATAGTAAGTTGCATGTTCTATGCAGGACATCACAATAGATTTCAGCATTTCTTGGCTGTTAATAATTTAATAGGCAATATTACGCTTAGCAGCTTGCTAATACTTTCTGAATGACCCGACGCTCATAATATTGTTAAAAAAATCATCGCAAGGAGAACTTCTCCCAAAGGACCAACAGCTGGCTTCGAATCCGTTATGCGAGAAAGTGACACCCATTCACTAACCCGACGCCACAGACACAAACAACCCTGCTAATTTATACAATGCTGTTAGAGATAGCGTCTGACTTTAGTTGGCAGACTGAATGGTTTGCTAACAGCTGAAACACTAGCTGACTTTCAATGGGCGCAGAATTACATTTGCAAATATAATACAGACTTGGCTGTTACCACTGCAATAAACAGTTGCAGTATTCGTGCGTGAAATTCGCTGTTTGACATGTGTGATATAAAATAAAACTAAATCATGTTTTAGCAAGGAAATTAGGCTCTTCGTACATACTGACTTCATGTTCAATGTGGGTAAGCGAATAAGTGGAGAAAAACATTTAAGATGTTGCCAGGTAGACTACGGAATCTTGGATTACTGGTGTTCGCATGTTGTTTATTTGCAACAATGTGGAATTACACAAGGTATTTATGTCTGTACGAATACCTCTAACAGAAAAATATTGAAGCAGACCATTATCATCATTACGTGCTATTCATGGTGACGCAGGCGATCGTGTTCTTTCACAACCATCTGAATTATATTGTGCTGATATAGTTGATGATCTTCATGTGTGTCACTCTGTCAACTCAAGCAGCATTGTCTCCTTTTGTCTCTACCTCTACGTGTTCAATCTCGTCGGTTGTCACAACTTTCTCCAGTTCCTATCGTCTTACTTATATCGTGATATAAATTGGCAATTATGTTCTTGTGTGCAAGCAGACACTGTCAGTCTTACAACTACTACAAGCACTATGCTACCTTGATATATGATAGTTTGTCACATTGTGCATAATAATTGATGTTTGTCTATCAAGAATGATGATAATCATTCATTTCATCCATTGGGGATGACAGTTTGGAGCCGTGAGTTCTAAGATGGCTGGTCAGGCCTATTTTTGCTTGACAATGTTGGCAAAGAATGCTCGATGTTCCCGGATCACCCGCAGTGATATGTTTGTCCTGCCTTTCTTTTCCACAGCTCTTGCAGTCATGTTTGCTTTGCAAGTGACTACACCCTTGCGCAATTATGTACGCCACGAATTTCGGTCTTTGGCAGTAGTCTCCCAAGTGTTGTGATGAATTTCAAAAGCTTTTAGTGAGATCTTCAGAGTGTCTTTAAAGCGTTTCATTTTGCCGCCACGGGAGCATTTACCAAAGCGTAGCTTTCCGTAAAAACAAAAAACAAAAAAATTCGTTTAGTGTGGGTACTGTGATTTGGCATGCGAGTCAAGTGACCCGCCCAAAGAATCTGATTCTTCATTAGTACAGTGTGGATACTGGGCATGGACGCTCTTTCTAGGAATTCAGTGTATGGAATCTTGTCTTGCCATTTAGTTAGTCGACAGATCATTCTCGTTGCACATCGAACCATTCAGTCCATAAGTGCTCGGATCCCCTCCTCAGCAAATCCCGCAGCGTGTAGCGGCTAACGACGCCAGTTCTGTGTTGGTTTATCAATCTTCTTTGGCTTCCTGCGTAGTGTTCTTGTTTGGCCACCCCTCTTTTAATTTGCTGCTCTAGCAGTCTGGCCATTGTTGTAGATTCACAGTCATCACTTGGTTCTCGCAAAAGTCTCACATCACGTAGAGCATTCAGAATGTCAGCCTGGTCCATGGCGCGTCCGCCCTCCACAGTAGCCTCACCTGCGAGCTTGTCAGTCCGCTCATTTCCTTGTACTCCCGCATGCCCTGGCACAAAGATGAAACTAATCTTTGCCAGCCGAGACCGCTTCAGAGGCAGCAACCATTCTCTTCGGATCGACCCCTCCTCTATCCTCTTGATCATGTTCATTGAGTCGCTAAGG
>OY992885.1:31626087-31779377 GCA_963921405.1 Cepaea hortensis
TATATATATATATATATATATATATATATATATATATATATATATTACGAACACTAATAGAAAGGTCAATAGATTATACTAAGGCATTTGATAAAGTAAAACATGATGAGCTGATTAAAATGTTGGAAGATATCAACATTGATGGAAAAGATTTAAGAATAATAAAGAATATATACTGGAACCAAGTAGCAGCAATTATAATGGGAAATAAAGAGGGTAGTTACAAACAGATAAAGCTAGGAGTACGACAGGGGTGTGTCTTGTCACCGGATCTCTTCTCCCTGTATAGCGAAGTAATAATGAGAGAGATCAAAGAGAAGCCAGGAATACTAATCGGAGGATATAATATAAACAATATACGCTATGCAGATGACACAGTATTGGTGGCGGATAATGCAACAGACCTAAAACAATTATTGAACATTGTAGTATCAAGGACCCTCCTTGAATATCAAGAAAACAGTAACAATGGTGATATCAAAGAAAATGGGGACACCAAAATGTGACATAGAAATAGAAGGGGAAATTCTCAACCAAGTGGATAATTTTAAATTCCTAGGGGCACTTATAACATCAGATGGAAGATGTACAACAAAGATTAAGAGCAGAATAAACAAAATGTTTGCATATCCTTTACAGGATATTGCTGCCAACATCAGAATCTTTTAGCTGATTGTTGATTTCTTGGCAAGATTACGCTCAGTAGTTTGCCATTGCTTTCTGAGTGGTCGGCTCACATACCACGTAAGTTACCGACGCGATTCGAACCACTGCTGATTCTCACCGTCGTCACGTTACTTACGAGAGTATACGAGATTACGGAGAAAAGTTGCTAATCTCTAGGCCAGGAAGCCGGCAAGAGCAGAATAGGGCAGGCAAAAGCCGCATTTAAGAAAATGAAGAGTATCTTATGCAATATGTCGCTATCAATGAATGTAAGAGAGTGCTAAAATGCTACATAGAACCAGTTTTGCTGTATGGCAGCGAATCTTAGAATGTAAATGAACAAATTAGGAAGAACTTGGAAGCAACAGAGATGTTCCTGAGACGAATGTTGCGAATTCCTTGGACTGCCAGAGTAACTAACAACGATTGACTGAAAGAGGCTAATGAAACTAGAACACTATATACAACAATAAGAAAGAGACAAACAGCTTTCTTTGGTCATGTGATGAGAAGAGAGGCATTGGAGAACATCGTGACAACTGGAAAGATCGAGGGGAAGAGAGGCAGAGGCAGACCAAGAGAAATAAAGCTAGACGGATTGAGACTGTGGCATGGAGGAATATCATCAGCAGATTTGATCCAAAACACCAAATACCGAGATCTGTGGAGCGCCATGAACGCCTATGCCAGCCGGCACGGCACTTGATGATGATGATGATGATATATATATATATATATATATATCTTCTTCTGCATTCCGAGCCATTGAGGTTCTTTGCTGCAGATACAAGCCGTCTCCATTCGTCGCTCTGGTTGACCTTCTCTTGCCAGTCGCTGATTCCAAGTGCTTGTAGGTCTGTATGTATATTATCTCTCCACAGTCTTCTTGATCTACCTCGGGGTCTACGGTCATTTATGTCCTGAGTGTAAGCGAGTTTTGTTTCCCTATTATCTTCCATTCTTTCTATATGCCCCAGCCATTGTAGTCTATTAGCCTTCATGATACCAGTGATTAGCGGGGACTTAAACAGATCATAAATGTCTTTATTGCTTCTTCTTTTACACTCTCCACTTTGTGTATCCCTAATGGGCCCAAAGATGCGTCTTAAGACTTTATTCTCAAAGATTTGTAACAAGGCTTCGTCTCCTTTAGTTGTACTTCAGGTTTCAGAGCCATACAGCACAACTGGTCTGATCAGTGTTTTGTATATTCGCCCGTCATTTAATTGAATTTGGACATCATGCAGACAAAGAGAAATTCACTGTCCTTTTTACTTCTCATAACCAACAGTTACTAAGATAGGCCGAGGAGTCTGCTACACATTTAGGTAAACGATAATTAAATAAACAAAGAGACATGATAGTCTCTTTAATACTACCGTGATGACATTGAAACATGTGACGACGTGTTTTGCTTATTTCGTTTAAAAGGTTAAATACGTTATTTAATTAAATGTTGAACTTTTTTTCTGTAGTAAGTATACATTACTGATGCACGATTTCATATGAAAATGTGTTAATCTGTTCACAGTGTATTTGTCAACACGTGGAAAATGAAGATTGACTCTTTTCTTCCAATGAGTATTTCCGATAACAATGCCAGTTATTTAATTTCTGATACGACAACGGTTGCCGCGCAAAATGTTCTTTACGTGAATGTGTCGACACTAAAATATGTAAGTCACTTTATCTCTCTCTCTCTCTCTCTCTCTCTCTCTCTCTCTCTCTCTCTCTCTCTCTCTCTCTATCTCTCTCTTTCTCTCTCTTTCTCTCTCTCCTCCCCTATATATATATATATATATATATATATATATATATATATATATGCCATGCCCGAAAGGGTGGGCGGTCATGACTTGCCATTTCACTCGATCACCAGAGTCGTGGATCAGCTCAGTGTTCCTGTCTAGTCCATGCCATGTGGCCAAGCCATCCAGGTATTTTCCTCTCGGTCTTCCTCTTGGTCTGTTCCCTTCGATCTTGCTTGTTGTCACTAAGTTTTCCATTCCATTTCTTCTCATAACATGTCCAAAAAATGTTGACTGTCTACGTCTAATTTCTCTAATCAATTTACCAGTTTCTTTTGTCTCCTTAGTCATTATTCTGCGCCTCAGAACAGGGCTCAATAGATTACGCAACCACATGTATACAAAATTCAAGATTGGTGAAACAGTCATGTGCACATGTGGATTGGCGTCGCAGACAGCAGAGCACATACTCCAAGACTGCCCAAAATATAACATATCTAGGCAAACCTTCTGGCCTAGAGAGACGACAGTGGAAGATAAACTCTATGGACCGATGTGTGAACTGAAAAAGACAGTTCAATTCATACAAGAGACAGCATTGCAGTTATAGACATATTTCAAGCAAAAGAAAGAAGAAGAAGAATTTGTCTCCTGTAGTACTTGGTCATTGGTTTGTCTATCTGTCCATGGTATTCTTTGCATTTCCTCAGAAACAACATTTCTGCAGCCATCAGATGTTTTTCAGCTTGACTGCACATTGTCCAAGTTTTACATCCATACAAAAGAACAGGCTCTATGTATCCCATCAACACTCTTTTTCTCTTTTCAATTGACATCTTTTTATTGGTCATTATGTTTTTCATCTTGCAAAAGGCTACTTTCGCCATTGCGATTCTTGTTCTAATCTCTTCAAAGTATCTCCCATCAGATGTTATGACTGTTCCGAGATAATTGTATCGATTCACTTGTTAAAGAATATTCCCATTTACTTGTAAGAACTTGATTATATTTACTTGTATATTACATTGTGGTACTTCGTTCTTCCTAGTGACGACCTTAACTTGTGTCTTTTTAGAATTTAATTTTAACCCCAGCTGCTCAATGTGTACAACAACAGCATCTACTAATTGTTGCAGATCCTGCGCATTTTCTGCAATCAATACTGTATCATCTGCATATCTAATGTTATTGATGTTTCGTCCTCCAATGCTGATTCTATTTATATCTTCTACATTTCTGAAAATATTTTCACTGTACAGGGAAAAAAAGATATGGAGTCATTACACATCCCTGCCTTACACCTCGCTTAATAGGCTGATATTGTCCTACTTCATTATCAATCCTTATGGCAACTTGTTGTTTCCAATATATGTTGTTTATAATTATAATGTCTTTCCTATCAATTTGTAGATTTGCAAGCATATCCACCATGTTGACACGTCTAACTCTAGCAAAAGCTTTTGTGTAGTCAATAAAGCAAAAGTGTATATCCTTGTTTACTTCTAAAGCACGTTCAATAACTGTTCTCAGCATTTACACAGCATTTACTGTACCCTTTCCTTCTACAAACCCACATTGTTCTTCCTCTATTTCAGGTTGTATTGTCTTCCTCACTCTTTGCATGATAATTCGTAGCAAAATCTTTGTGATGTGACTCATTATACTAATTGTTCTAGGTTGATCACATTCCAAGACACCTGATTTCTTTGGGATTGCAATAAACACAGAGGTACATAATTCAGAAGGTATATCTCCAGTATCATATAATGTGTTCAGCAGTCTAGTGACTTGCTCTAGTCCAAATTCTTCTAAAGCTTTAATCATTTCTGTTGTGATGTTATCTGCACCGGGGGCCTCGCCAGCTTTCATATGCTTATGAATAGTTCGAACCTCCATCATAAAAATTGGTGGTCCTTCATTATTAAATCTAATATCATACTGTTCCTCTCAGTGATCCTCGTAAAGGTTTTTCACATAATCTGTCCATACATGTATAATCTGATCTTTTGTATTATGATTTTGCCATCTTTAGTTTTTAGACAGCCTGTTGATGTACTTGTTCTTTTATTAGTAAGTTCCTGAATTCTTTTGTGCACTAATTTGGTATTTTGACTGTTGTGTTGTTTTTCAATTTCTAAGCACTTTTCCTCAAGCCATGCTTCTTTGCCTCCTTATATATTATTCTGACTTGTTCTGTGGGTTTATTCATATTTATCAGAATTATTTTTGTTGAGTCTTCGTGTTTCCATTAAGTGTAAAATTTCTTCAGTCATCCATTTCTTACCACCCACCTTCTTTAATTTTGGAATAGTTGATTCTGCAGCCAAACTGATTGAATTCTTCAACATTTCCCATTGATCATCCACATCCTTCCCTCGATAGCGAAGTAATAATGAGAGAGATCAAAGAAAAGCCAGGAATAATATTTGGAGGTTATAATATAAATAATATACGCGATGCAGATGACACAGTATTGATAGCGAATAACGCAACAGATCTACAACAATTGTTGGACATTGTAGTAGCGAATAATGAAACAGATCTACAACAATTGTTGGACATTGTATTAACAGAGAGTTCAAAGAAAGGACTCTCCTTGAATATCAAGAAAACAGTAACAATGGTGGTATCAAAGAAACAGGTGACACCCAAATGTTAATTAGAGATAGAATGGAAACTTCTTCACCAAGTGGATAATTTTAAATATCTAGGGACATTTATAACATCAAATGAAAGATGCACAACAGAGATCAAGAGCAGAATAGGGCAAGCAAAGGCTGCATTTCAAAACATGAAGAATATCTTATGCAATAAGTCGTTATCATTGAATGTAAGAACGAGAGGGCTGAGTTGCTATATAGAACCTGTATGGCTGTGAATCTTGGAATATAAATGAACAAATTTAGGAAGAGATTGGAAGCAACAGAGATGTGGTTCCTTAGACGACTGTGGCGAATTCCTTGGACTGCCAAAGTAACTAACAACGAATGCCTTAAAGAGGCTAACGAAACTAGAGCATTATATACAATAATAAGAAAGAGACAAACAGCTTTTTTGGTCATGTGATGAGAAGAGAGGCGCTGGAGAGCATCGTGACAACTGGAAAGATCGAGGGGAAGAGAGGCAGAGGCAGACCACGAGAAATGATGCTGGATGGATTGCGACGGTGGCATGGAGGAATATCAACGACAGAGTTGATCCAGAAAACCAAAGACAGAGATCTGTGGAGAGTCATGAACGCCTACGACAGTCGGCACGGCACTTGATGATGATGATGATGCCAGCTTGTTGTTAGCAATATATCTTCTCTTTTTGTTTGCAATTTTAAAGTCTATTCCATCAATTTGTAGATCTGAAAGCTTCTTTATCATGTTGAGATGTTTTACTTTATCGAAACCCTATGTGTAATCAATAACGCAGAGGTGTATGTCTTTGTTTACTTCTATAGAATATTCAACTAATGAGATCTATATATAGCATTTACTGTACTCTTGCCTTATACAAATTCACATTGTTATTCTCCTATTTCGGGTTGCATGTACTTCCTAACTCTTTGCGTGACAATTCTTAGCAGAATTTTCGTCACGTGGCTCATTATACATAGTTCAGAAGGTATATCTCCAGTATCATATATTGCGTTCAGCTGTCTGGTGACATGGCCTATTCTATATTTTTCTAAGGCATTGATCATTTCTGTTGTGATGTTATCTGGACCCAGAGTCTTGCCAGTTTTCATATGATTAAGAGCATTCTGAAGTTCCATTTTCAAAACTGATGGTCCTTCATTATTATTGCCAATAGAACAGTGTTCGTCTCTTGTATCATCATAAAGATCTTTCACATAATCTGACGACGCTTTTAAAATCTGCTCTTTTTCTATTATGATTTTGCCATCTTTGGTGTTTAGGCAAGCCATTGATGTGTATGCTCTTTTGTTGGTGATATTACTTCTTTTGAGCATTAATTTGATATTCCGGGTGTTTTGTTGGTTTTCAATTTCCCTGCAATTTTCCCCAAGTCATGCTTCTTGTACCTCTATGCACAGTTTCCTTATTTCCTTGTGGTGAATCTCTTCATAGTTTTCATGATTAATATTTTTTATTTCTTATTATTTCCATGAGTTTTAAGATGTCTTCCATCATCTACTTCTGGCATCGCATCATCATTATTTTTGGGATGGTTGTTTCTGCAGCTTGGTTGACTGATTTCTTTAATATTTCCAATTGATCGCTGACATCTTGAAATAATATTTCCATATCGGACAATGAGCCGGCTCCCTGGCTGAGGGGTTAGCAGGTTTCTCCGTTAACCCCGAATACTCTCGTGGTTGACGTGAGCGCACGAGAATTAGAAGTGGTTCGAGTCGCGCCAGTGACTTATGAGAGTATGGAGCCGGTCGCTCAGAAAGTCGTGGCGTGCTGATGAGCGTAATCTGGCCTAGGAATAAACATACAGCTGAAAGATGCTGGTGTTGACCACAATATCCTGAAACAGGATGTAAACGGGGGAAAAAAATATGCATCAATGCATCAAATCTGTTATTTACTTCAACGTGGAATGTATATTTTATCTCCTCACTCTCCAGTGCTCGTAGATCAAATTTAATGTTAAGAATTGTCAAATCTTCTCCACATGTCGTATTGAAGAAAGTCAGATACAGAAAGGAGTGTCAAGATGTCGCAGCAAATCCAAGATCTTATTGGCGAAGTGAAGTTGTCAGTGGCTCATTGAATACATCACAGAAAGACATCACAAGGATGGGCCTGGCGTTTAGGTAAAGTTGATAAACATGAATGGTCTCAGGATACATTTCTGAACCTGCATTCTTCACTGTCTATGTACATGCTTCACTGTGGGTCGGCTCATGTGTCTTAAAAATAGAGTCTTAAAAGTCGAGAGGATCGACTTCATTGCCCCGGGTTTTATCCCATATGGCTCGGTTCTTTCCGCAGGAAATCCCACCGAAAGCATCGCACAAAGCACAAACTCCGTAGCTCTGGCGACATCCCCAGGTGTCTCGGAGAAAAAATGCAACCGTGAACCGAAAGACGTAGCCCGGAATTGAACTAACAACCTTCGGAGGGCGAGGCAGATGGTTTGACCAATTCGTATAATATATACAGCTACAGCAAGTTCCCCAAAACAATCATATATATCAAAGAAGCGCACAGCCAAGTGGACAGAACCTTTGTTTCTCATTTAGGAGACCCGGGTTCGAATCCCATATATGATGATGGATGTTTATTTCTATCGCGGGCAAAAAGAAAACACTTAACCTGCACAGTTCGCGAAGACTGCCCAAGCTAGGCGGCCTTCATTCCTCATGCTCAAGACTGCGCCGCTTGGTACTATAGGCAGTAATGACAGACAGTGTTATATACTCTCTACAGATCAAGTAAATTGTGTGCCATTGTCATAATCCTTGATAATGACTTGAGTCACTGCGTGGGTATGGCTTGATTCAGGGCTGAAGTGAGAACCTCTACGTGCTTACGACTCACAATAGATTTAAATATTGAGCACAACCCACTACTGGCAACGCTGATCGTATTCTGGTATGGCCTATCCACGTCAATATGGAAGCACAATACTCGAGTTTCGCTCTCGTTTGAGCTCGTCAGTAGTGCATATCCTTGACCGGATCCGGAAACATGTCCCGGATCACTGGCGTGTGAAGCGGGTGTGTAACCACGTGGCACACGCTGGAAACGCCAAATTATCACAACAGAATATTACAACGTTACCCATCGTAGGCTATGCTCAAGTTGTGTTCCTTGCCAGTGAGAAGTCCTGATCGTTCGGGTCCACATCGATTGACGTACGTCAGTCGCGGCGATTGATCAATCTTGAGCATAGCCTACGATGGGTAATGTTGTAATATTCTGTTGTGATAATTGGGCGTGTGCCGCGTGGTTACACACCCGCTCCACACGCCAGTGAACCGGGGCTTGTTTCCGGATCCGGTCAGGGATATGCACTACTGACAAGCTCAAACGAGAGCGAAACTCGAGTATAGTGCTTCCATATTGACGAGGATAAGCCTTAGGTTCATACCAGAATACGATCAGCGTTGCCAGTAGTGGGTTGTGCTCAATATTTAAAATTCAAATCCCGAAACAACCAAATAATCACAATAGATTGTAAATGCTGTGAATATATGAGCTGAACGAGTAGTCGATACACCAATCTAGTGGTTAGGCACGGGACACATTCTGGTCTGGTCGTGGATACTCGTGTGTTAACCACGTAAAGTTGGTGGGGGGGGGGGGGGAAGAAACAGACAGACAGACAGACAGAGAGAGAGAGAGACACACACACACACACACACACATATATATATATATATATATATATATATATATATATATATATATATATATATATATATATAGAGAGAGAGAGAGAGAGAGAGAGAGAGAGAGAGAACAGTCAGATTGCGTGAGTGAATTCTGAGATCGTAGCCGACTCAACGGTTATTTTGTATTTGTTAATATTTGTTTACTAATGTGTTTCGGCATTTCCTATTTGAAGCACGTAACAACAGAATACATGAATGGGTGATCAAAGCTGTTTTCATCGATTTTGGAATGCAAGAATTAATGCCATCCCTACCATAAAGACCATAGGACAACATAACAACAAACACTGGCACTCTGCAAACCGCAATTGTCATCAACCTATACTAATGTTTTATGCTTCTTTCATTCAGCTGTGGTGTGTTGGACCAAGATTTCTTATCCAAGCCACCTATTCCCACACTCTACCCAGTAGAAACGTTCTACCTCTCAGAGCCTCCATTAGTCAACATTAAAAGTGTCTCCAATGAAAGTCTTTCAGTTATCACATCCTATAATTCCAGGTGAGTAACTCGCGACAGGCTGGTCAATATGATTTACATAATTTATGGAGGAGGAGTTGTTGAGAGATTGTCATGTCAGCCCCAGGTTTAAGGTTATCATATTGGGGAAGATCGAATCCTGGCATAAGGGCGCACATTTTTACAGTCATCATTTGTTTCTAATGATATAGCCCGTTCCCTTAGCTCGTCTTCTCATTATCATTATCTCAGTACGGATTACCTTCCCCCTTAATAATAGAAATAATAATAATAATAAAACCCTAGTATAACAGCCAGTCCCCTTTTGGTATACCAGTACTCCACATAGCTAATAACAAATGCCACACCATTATTTAATATTACTGAGTCGTGTAGTATTTATTTTTGCATTTTGCTCATGCCTTTATAATGCATATCTTTTATATTGTTGCTGTTCTCAGTTAGCCTTGAATAATGTGTGAATGAAATAATGTGTGAAAGAAAGTGATAGAAGGGCAGAATGTTAGACTGCGTGCCCCATTCTTAACCCTTTGAAAATAAAGTTTGTTGGTTCGTTCGTTCTTATTCAGTACTCAAATTTTGCTATGTGTATATTCCAACACGAATCAGATAATGGCGCGGTTCGCTTGAGGTCATCACAGATCCCCCCACAGTTTGTCTCGAAGGGGAACCATCGTGGGCTAAATGTCCACTCTCTGTCTCGTGAAATCAGGACAGTATTGTAGAACTTTTCTGGGGTTTGCTCTAGGGCTTCAAGTTGTAGAGTCAGTGAGACCCGTGTTTGGTTAGTGAGATCGGACACCTAGCCTACTCAGATACGGGCCAAAAACACGAGGTCCCAAGTGCTTGCTAGTTGTGCACTGAGGGAAGCTCACAGTATTTAGAAATATCAAAGAGTAGATAAGGCAGCAGATAGGAAAGAAAACCTATCCGTGGGTAGATGAATCTCAGGATAGAATCCTTAAAGAGAAGGCAAACCTGATACAAAAGCATGGGACGTTCAACACTAACCTCTGAACTGCATAACTTGGTGTGGCGTACTACACTGAAAGAGACAGAAAGAAGAACAAGGAGAAGAAGCTACACTTATTTAATCTACACTTCTAAAAGCTTAAGTATGGTACTTACAAACAAACGACCAAAGCTAACACAGTCAAAGAGACAAAACAATACTATTTGCTATCTAGGGTTTACTTCAGAACTGATTATAATCGTAGAATTCAGTTCAAAGGTGAGTTGCGGTAGCGAAGTAACTAGACCAGTGGTTCTCAACCTTTTTTGGCCCGTGCCCCCCCCCCCTTCACCATATTTTCAGAACATCATTCCCCCCTTTCATATTTCCTACCTATAAATCCCCCACCCCTACACAGTATACGTAAAAATGGAACGTAAATGTTAAAGCAGATACTAAAACAAGCCTAGACATCCACATAAAACGTTATTTGTGGGTCTACTTACTTTATAAAATGAGTTTTAGAAGGATGAGACGTACATAACTGTAAAGTATGAAAGGAAAAATAATATTAAGTAATCGGTTCTTGTATTAACGCGATCTTGAAATGGTCTTCACCCCCCCCCCCCCACCCCGCCTCTCCATAGCACACAACCTGGGCTTTAATATTGAGATCATGTGTTGCCCATACAGCATGATCCCTCTCTCAGCCTGCCTAGTTCACTCCAGAGCAAAGGTAACACCTCTACATCTGGAACAAGACAAGCTGCAGAAGCTGCCGGATCAGCAAAGCAATGCTCTAACTGTCCGCCTATCGGAGCTTCGATCCTAGACCAGCCGCCAACCAAGGCTTAGGGCCTTGTCTGCCCTGCCATGATATTTTGTCTTTAGGTTGCATTTCCTCGCACCAGGGTAAGGCTTGTACCCTCCCAATTGCGCTCTTCCACCCGAAGCCGTTGGCGCAATGTGGGGTGTCGGGTTTGGTAAGCGCCGCCCAACGTTCGGCGCTAACAGAAAGCAGGTAGTACCGTCTACTGTTATACGGTAGCTCAGTCATATCTGACTAAGACCTGACACGCAACGAGGACCCATTTTATAACTCTAATTTTATCAAAATAAAAAATATACTATTTATTGATCATGCGATATCAATAGCCGGCGTTGAAGCAATGGGGTTACGAACGCGATTCGCAATCCCAAATACCGTGTCCGAAACACAGCTGCAGCCGATTTGGAATTAGACCGCCTTCCGTTGGTTTTCATATAATGGTATGAGCATCGGTCGTTAGAAACAATGGCAAACTACTGAATGTACAATTGCCTGGTAAATAAAAAATGCTGGTGTTGATTGCGAAGACCTGTAAATGACACGCAACTAACTTTTCAATATCAACTCAAGTTTTCTTCCATTGAAAGTGCTAGCAAAATTTGCTAACCATATTCAGGTTAACTTATTCATTTCGTGCTTGTCATGCCTAATTTGTGGTAACAGTATCAATTGAGCATTTCAGGTTTGCATGAAGAACTGTAAAAGTGTATTCTCACCATTATGAATGTCACACGACCAACTACTCTACACCCCTGTAACAGTGTATGGCAAGATTATAGAAGTGTAACTGGGTATCGGCCGTTCTCCGTCGTTAGGGCTTGCGGACGCGAGTCGTAAGCCCGTTTACCCGCGTTTGAAACACAGCCGCGACCGATTTGGCAGTAGACTGCGTTGCGCTGCGTTTTAAGGTATTTAGTAAGGGAGCTTGTCGTTCAGAAAGCAATGGGGAGCTACTGAACGTAACCCTACCAAGACATCAAAAACAGCAGTAAAATGCTGGTGCATTAGGACAGCGATGTCCTGTAAATAGGATATGCAACACACACACACAAAAACTGGGTATGCATGTGTCAGAGATCGCATTTCATCAACAAAACATACACTTCTTGTTTTGATTGTCTCAGAGTTTATTTACTTGACTGAGTATGGCTCCGATAACTGAACGAAATGAGACAGCTTACATGACGCTAGGAGCTTCTGGCCAGTGATAGTATAGCGGTTAACAATTACGTTACTTCTACCCCTGGTTTTTGGCGTACATCCACGCCGATGGAATGCGAGCCCAAAGACACATTATGCCGCATTTATATAACCCTGACTCTGCTTTTTCATCTCTCTTTGTTCTGACCCTCCCTTACTCTACATCCATGATTCTGCCTCTCCATCTGCTGTAACTTCATCATCATCATCAAGTGCCGTGCCGGCTGGCGTAGGCGTTCATGGCTCTCCATAGATCTCGGTCTTTGGTTCTCTGGATCAACTCTGCTGCTGATATTCCTCCATGCCACCGTCTCAATCCATCCAGCATCACTTCTCTTGGTCTACCTCTGCCTCTCTTCCCCTCGATCTTTCCAGTTGTTACGATGTTCTCCAATGCCTCTCTTCTCATCACATGACCGAGGAAAGCTGTTTGTCTCTGTCTTATTGTTGTATATAATGTTCTAGTTTCATTAGCCTGTTTCAGGCAGTCGTCGTTAGTTACTCTGGCAGTCCAATGAATTCGCAACATTCGTCTCAGGAACCACATCTCTGTTGCTTCTAAATCCTTCTTAATTTGTTCATTTACATTCCAAGATTCACTGCCATACAGCAAAACTGGTTCTACATAGCATTTCAGCACTCTCTTTCTTACATTCAGTGATAGTAACTTATTGCATAAGATACTCTTCATTTTATGAAATGCGGCTTTTGCCTGCCCTATTCTGCTCCTAATCTCTGTTGTACATCTTCCATCTGATGTTATAAATGCCCCTAGGTATCTAAAATTATCAACTTGGTTAAGGATTTTCCCTTCTATTTCTATGTCACATTTTGGTGTCACCATTTTCTTTGATATTACCATTGTTACTGTTTTCTTGATATTCAAGTTGAGTCCTTTCCTTGCACTCTCTGTTACTACAACGTCTAATAATTGTTGTAGGTCTGTTGAATTATCCGCCACCAATACTGTGTCATCTGCATAGCGTATATTATTTATATTATAACCTCCAACTAGTATTCCTGGCATCTCTTTGATCTCTCTCATTATTACTTCGCTATACAGGGAGAAAAGATCTGGTGACAAGACACACCCTTGTCGTACTCCTAGCTTTATCTGTTCGTAACTACCCTCTTTATTTCCCATTTTAATTGCTGCTACTTGGTTCCAGTAAATATTCTTTATTATTCTTGAATCTTTTCCATCAGTGTTGATATCTTCCAACATTTTAATCAGTTCATCATGTTTTACTTTATCAAATGCCTTAGTATAATCTATGAAGCACAAATATATGTCCCTCTGTTTCTCTATTGACCTTTCTATTAGTGTCCGCAATGTATAAATTGCATTGTTTGTGCCCTTTCCTTCCACAAATCCATACTGTTCTTCACTAATTTCAATTTTTATTTTCTTTTTGGTTCTTCTCATTATGATTCTGAGTAGAAGCTTAGTGATATGGTTTATAAGGTTAATTGTACGAAAATCTTCACAATCAATTGCTCCTGGTCTTTTTGGTATAGCTATAAATACAGATTTCAGCATATCACTGGGTAAATATCCACTGCTGTAAATATCATTCAACATTTTGGTTTATATATCTACTCCAAATTCTCCCAATAATTCTAATTCTTCTATTGTGATTTCATCTGGCCCAGCTGTTTTTCCTTTCTTCATACGTTTCATAGCGTCAGCGACTTCTTCTTTCAGAATAGGTGGACCTTCTAAGTTACTATCTTCTGTTAATTCTGCCCTTTCTCCTTCATATAATTCTCTTATATACTCATTCCACCTCTTCATTATAGCATCTTCCTCTAATATTATCTTTCCTGTTTTTGATTTCAAACACCCTGTATTTATTCTTATTTTTTTTTCCTGTAAGCTCACTGATTTGTCTGTGCATATTTTTTGTATCTTTAATGGAATTTAATTCCCTTTTTTTGCATTGATCGTTTAACCAACTTTCTTTAGCCTTCCCACATTTATCTTTTATTTCTTTATTTATCTTAGCGTATTCTTGTTTGTCATTTTTATTCTGTTTTCTTTTGTCCATCAGGTTTAAGATATCTTCATTCATCCATTTTTTCTTAGCTATTTTGCCTCTCTCTGGTAATACTTCTTTGCTAGTTTGATGAATGGAGTCCCTTAACATTTCCCATTGTTCATCTATACTCTGTATTTTAGTTATTGCATTGTACCTATTTTTCACAGTCACTCTGTATTGTTCTTGCATTTCGTTATCTATCTTTAGAACCTCTTTATTAAGTCTCATGTTCTTAACCATTTTTTTCCCTCTTTTTAATCTTACTTTTATTTGTCCACATAGTGGTACATGATCACTATTACAGTCAGCACCAGGCATTGTCTTTACATTAATTAAAGCATTTCTAAATCTTTTATTAATTAGTATGTAGTCAATTTGGTTGCGTATTTTCTTATCAGGGCTTATCCATGTGTACAGTCGTCTTTTATGGTGTTTAAACCATGTGTTTCCAATTATCATATCATTGATATTTGCCCATTCTATTAGCTTTTCCCCTCTTTCATTTCTTGTACCTAAACCATAATTCCCCACTACATCCTCCATTTTTCCCTTTCCTACTTTTGCATTAAAATCACCAAGTATTATTTTTATTTCTTGTGATCCAATTTGAGCCATCGCCATTTCTATTTCGTCGTAAAAGTGTTGTATTTCTTCATCACTACTGCTTGCTGTTGGTGCATATACTTGTATAATATTTATGTCTATTGGTTTGCCTTTGATTTTTACCATAATAACTCTATCTGAAATACACCAGTATCCATTAATTGACTTGGCTGTTTTTTCATCTAATATTATTCCTACCCCTTTCTCATGTGTCTCCCCTCCAGAATAAATTATTGTGTGATTGTCAGCTATAATTTTGCCCGATCCCTTCCATCTCATCTCACTAACGCCTAGTATATTCATTTTCATGCTATCCATCTCTCTTAGAACATTGGTCAACTTTCCTAGCTCATTTAATGTCCTAACATTCCATGTTCCTACTCTAAATTTATTTATTTTAGTTAAGATTTTGCCATCAGTAGCTGGATGACGGTCTGGCGTCACCTGTGGCTCATGACTGTCCCTACCGGACGAGGATGCCCTAAGACAGCCATTAACGTCCTTCACTAACTTTGATTTATGTTTTGCCATGAAGTCTTGGGAAGATAATGTGGTGGTTTCCCCTTGCCTTCCACATTCACATGGTGGTCTTTTTACCTCTGCTTTTGACAGCCATTTCCGACTGCAAGGACAAGTGAGTGCCCTGCTCAGCTGCAGAGTTGTCCACTTATTCCGGTGGATACTCGGTCCCCAGAGCTGTGTTAGCCACACCGTAGTGTGTTTCCATCCTCTACCGCGTGGAGGTGCAGTTGGGATTTTCCCTTCATAAAGTTATGGTCTCTGACCAAAACTCTCCAGTACTTTTTGAGGACAACTGTAGTGTTAAGAAGTGCTGTAACTTGCACTTCTTAAATACCCCTAAAATCCGTGAGCGTCTGATTGCGTTAGGCTTTTCTTGTCAAACTAGAAAGTTTGGGTGCAGCACGCTTTTCGTGTTGAACATTATAATTTCTAAATACCCTTCTCGAATCAGACAGAATGTTCAAAACATCACTTGTCGCTGTATCTTCCACGCAACAAACCCTACTTGTCTACTTCTCTTTACCCGATGCAACAAACCCAATTTGTTTACTTCTCTCAACCTGACGCAACAAACCCAACATATTTACTTCTCTCAACCTGACGCAACACACCCAACTGACCTCCACACTTCTCCGGTCCACCGCACACATGTTATAACCTTGTAATACCCCAAAAAACACTGATTTACTATGTTGAGGTAACTATGGGGCATGTTGACCTGGGTACGCCGATCCCCCGTATCTGTTTACTCTGATACAGAACTGCGCGCGTTAATTAAGTTTGAGGTAAACATGGAAAATCTCAACGGACACCCAGCTTAATAAGGATTGATTTAAATCTGGCAGATATCCACCGACAACCAGTTTAATTGGGATTGATTTAAACCTAGCCATTTTGCACAGAAAACCCGTTTGTGGTGATTGGGTGTGTGTGTGTGTGTGTGTGTGTGTGTGTGTGTGTGTGTGTGTGTGCTCGCGCGTGCTCGTTTGCTCGCTTTGAACTCAAGCTTAGTCCATACAGCGCTACTACTTCTAATGCACTGCCATTATTTTTGCATGAGGATTAACATTCCCTATTACCAGTGTCCCTCGCCATTTGGTAACCTCACTACGACTTCAGAGGTAATTGTAATTTACATCACCAAGTCAAGGACGAGAAGTCAACATTTTAATCCAACTGATCGGTGTAGGGGTTGAACCCGCTACTTCGACATCAGCAAACCGGAAGTTTATATTCAAATTCCCATACCAATTCGGTCAGGCCGACCTCTTCTATGTGGTGATTCACGAAAGTAGTCCAGGTTGCGAGTGTATGCGTATATGCAAGCTGCATTGCACCTAAGAGACCCACTCGATTATGTCCGTACATAACACTAGTCAACAACCAAATTGTACCACATAGGAAAATATCTGATCGTAAATAAATTTGGTGTGCTGAAAACGAAAATGACATGAGAAAAGTTTTGATTGGCTCTAGTTTTCAAGGCATACGCTACTAGTTTATTTAATTACTATATGTATATATATATATATATATATATATATATATATATATATATATATATATATATATATATATGACGCCACTCTTGCGGTGACATAAAAGTGGTGGCTCATTTTTTTGGATTACGACAGGGTAGATACTGTTGCTTTCTCTGTGAATGGGATAGCCGTGCACGAATTTACCATTACATTAGAAGACATTGGCCGATCAGGCAGTCATTACATCCTGGTGGTAAGAACGTTGAGAACCCAGCACTTGTCGACACCAGCAAGATTTTGTTGCCACAGTTGCACATTAATCTGGATTTCATGAAAAACTTTGTCAAGGCAACGGAGAAACCAGATGCGATTTTCAAATACCTCATCATAAAATTTCCAACACTGAGTGACGTTTAAAATAACAGAGGGAGTATTTGTTGGTCCGCAAATTCGAAAACTTCTTCATGATTACAAGTACTTTTGCGTGTTGCGTAAGAATTAGAAATCAGCATTGCTAGCATTTATGTCAGTGGTGGACAATTTTCTTGAAAACAACATATCTGATATTTACAATGAAATTGTAAACAAAATCTCTTTCTGAAATACACGAGTCTTGGTGGCAACATGCCTTTGAGAATTCATTTTCTGGATTCTCATCAAGATTCATGTGTGCTTTTTTGAAACAGTAGATGTGAACTTTAAATAATGTGTTTATTTTTTCTATCTTTTTATTTTGAAATATCAATTAATTCACTATGTAAACACAAGTATTATAATGCTAAAGTAGAAAGACTAACTGTCCACCTCGAGAATGAAACAAGGATACATTGTTTGCATTAAATTAAATTAGATGTTTGCATAACGTTTACAGGACATCGCTGTCAACATCAGCATCTTTCAGCTGATTGTTGATTTCTTGGCAAGATTACGCTCAGTAGTTTGCCATTGCTTTCTGAGCGGCCGGCTCACATACCCCGTACGTTACCGACACGATTCGAACCACAAATTGCATTACTGTAATTTAAATTCAACATTTAAAAAAAGCAGAGACAACAGGTGAATATCATCATTATGATATTTGAAATCATCATGTTAAAATCAATAAAAAATGTGCGTTTAAATTCTGATACAAATAACTTTTGAAAATGTGTTCACTAGTGTAAAAGTACATTCTGTCATACGTAGATTTTTTTTTTTTTATTTTTATTTTATAAAACTATTATCGTATATAATTGCTTTCATGAAAAAGCTTGCAGTTCAAAGTTGGTGAAACCGCGGCTTTCAAGATAGAAATGAGAAACAGCAGTGGTCATCCAAAACAGAAAGGTGGAGATCAGATCCGAGCGTGGCTTGTAGATGATTCCACGAAGTCCAAAATGGCAGCCAGGGTCGTCGACCTGAACAATGGAACTTACATCGCTAGTGCATCTCTTCTGTGGGCGGGAAAGATAAGGTATATTATCATCATGTGGCGATTACTGTGTAGAGTAGAACGTCACATTTATCATGGCTTGATTGTGAGATTCTAGATCCCTCACCAGTTCCACTACCTCATGCGTTTGCATGCCCAGGATGTCTTTAATGTTCCGTGCCGAGCGTCCTGGTGCTCCGCTTCTGCTCTCTGCCTGGCCTATCACAAACCAAGCCATTTCTTTCTAAACAACTGTGATGGTTAGTGTAGATAAATAATGTTAGTTTCCAACTCATAATATGAGCCATTTGTCTTCAATGATCAGTCCTCGTAGAATGTCAGTATCTGTTGCATCTTGGCCTACATTTTCTAACAATGTTTTCACTAGAAGTTTATGTTAAAAGTTTTCTATGGTGTTTGTGGTCGCTCGCTTTTGAACTCAAGTGAAGTCCGTAAACGTGCTACTGCTTCTAGTGCACTGGGCTAATTTTTGCGTGTGGATTAGATTTCCGTATCACCTGGTCCCTCGCCATCGGGCGAACCCACTCCGAGTTCTTAGGTACTTGTAATGTATGTCCCCAAGTCAAGGGCGAGAAGTCAACATTTTAGTTGAAATGAATGGTGCATCCAATGCTTCTAACATGGTCAGTGATTTCAGTGACTATATTGACACTTGAAAGATCATTCAATCAATCATGTGCCATGCCGATAAGCGTGGGCGGTTATGACTCTCCATTTCACTCGATCACAAGAGTCGTGGATCAGCTCAGTGTTCCTGTCTCGTCCATGCCATGTGGCCAAGCCATCCAGGTATTTTCCTCTCGGCCTTCCTCTTGGTCTGTTCCCTTCGATCTTGCCAGTTGTCACTAAGTTCTCCAATCAATTTCTTCTCATAACATGTCCAACAAATGTTAACTGTCTGCGTCTAATTTCTCTAATCAATTTACGATTTTCATTGTCTCCTGCAGTACTTGGTCATTGGTTTTTCTGTCTGTCCATGGTATTCTTTGCATTTTCCTCAGAAACCACATGTCTGCAGCCTTCAAATGTTTTTCATCTTGACTGCTCATTGTCCAAGTTTCACATCCATACAATGGAACAGGCTCTATGTATCCCCACAACACTCTTTTTCTCGTTTCAATTGACATCTTTTTATTGCTCAAAATGTTGTTCATCTTGCTAAAGGCTACTTTCGCTTTACTTACTTTAAAGATACCCAGTGTCAAAATGTTTGCTCTCATTTGTTTCATGTTGTTATGTCATTGGTTCTTATTTCTTTTTAACCTCAGCATTTCTAAGCCGGATGTTTGAGACTTCTTGTGAACTCGTGCAGTTGTTAAGGTTAAAAACGCTAGTTGCATGTCCTTCTACATGACGTTGCAATGAACTCCATCATGTATTGTCTGTTTGTGGTGTACTGGGCAATTATTCCGTTCAATAGAATGAGTTGATTTCTGAAAAGCTGACGCTCAAATAAATGAAAGTAACGCAAAATGTCCTGTTCTCATATCACTAGTGGCTGATTTGAAACTGTCGTATTGATAAGTCAGGGAATTCTGAATCTTCGTTACTCACCTTCCAGTTCCAGGTCACAGATACCAGCATTGTTAAAGTACATTTGTAAATAAAATATGTTGCATGTGTCGTCTGTTTTGTTTTAAGCAGTCTTCCTATATTTCATTACACAACTACTCGTAACGGCAAGTATGAAATAGAAATAGATACATGGCCCATGGCCTTTTTTAACCTTATCTGAGAAATAACTTTCATTGTGTTATCGGTTAGAGAAGCTGAGTATTAAATTAACATAGATTTTTAAGGTAGATAAAGAAATTCAAGAACAATACAGAGTGATTGTGAAAAGTACCTTCATCTTCGTTCCGGGACATGCGGAAGTCGAGGGAAATGAACGAGCTGATAAACTGGCTGGCTCTGCACCCCCTGTAGATGACCAGCCTATGGATGTTATTAACGTCCTTAAAGATATGTCGAGAACAAAGGACTTTGACGTCAATAAATCCACATCGCTGTCCAGGATGAAAGACTTGGGAGTAATAATTGGCACGGCCAGATACGAGAGGTACATGGGGAAAACGAGGTGCCTCGTCAACCAACACAGAACTGGCACTATCGGCCACCGAACGCTGATGCTTATGCTGGCGGGGAGGGGAGGATCTGAGCAACTATGGACCTGTCCGGAGTGCAATGAAGATACCGCAATTGATAACTGATAACTGATAATTTATTGTGAAAAATAGGTATAATGCAATAGCTAAAATACATAATATAAACGAACAATGGGAAATGTTAAGGACTCCATTCTGTAAACGAGCAAAGAAATATTACCAGAGAATAGCCAAAGGGCAAGGAAAAAAAGGGATGACTGAAGAGATATTAAGCTTGGTGGCCAAAAGAAAACAGAGTAAAATATAACCATGAATATAATGAGATAAATAAAGAAATGTGAAATAAGTGTCTGAAGGCAAAAGAGAGTTTGCTAAATGAACAGTGCAGGAAAATTGAATTAAATTCTATTAAAGATACAAAAAATATGCACAAACAAATCAGTGAGCTCACATGACGAAAGAAAAGAACAAATACAGGGTGTTTAAAATCAAAAACAGGAAAGGTATTATTGGAGGAAGATGCTGTAATAAAGAGGTGGAATGAGTATATAAGAGACTTATATAATGGAGAAAGGGCAGAATTAACAGAAGAAAGTAACTTGTAACTTAGAAGGTCCATCTATTCTAAAAGAAGAAGTCGATACGCTATCAACATATGAAGAAAGGAAAAAAAGGAAGAAAAAAAAAAGGAAAAACAGCTGGACCAGATGGAATTACAAAAGAAAAATTAGAAGCAATAGGAGAATTTGGAGTAGATATATACCAAAATTTTGAATGATATATACTGCAGAGGATATACACCAAGCGATATGTTGAAATTTGTATTTATAGCTATACCAAAAAGACCAAGAGCAATTGAATGCAAAGATTTTAGTACGATTAACCTCATAAATCATGTCACTAAGCTTCTACTCAGAATTATAATGAGAAGAACAAGAAAGAAAATAAAAATGGAAATTGGCGAAGAACAGTATGGATTTGTGGAAGGAAAAGGTACTAACAAAGCAAAATATACATTACGGACACTATTAGAAAGATCAATAGAGACAAAGAAAGACATATTTGTGCTTCGTAGATTATACTAAGGCATTTGATAAAGTAACACATGATGAAATGATTAAAATGTTGGAACATTAACATTGATGGGAAAGATCTCAGAATAATAAAAAAATATTTACTGGATCCAAATAGCAGTAATTAAAATGGGAAACAAAGAAGTAAATTATGAACACATAAAGCTGGGAGTAAGGCAGGGATGTGTTTTGTCACCGGATCTCTTCTCCATCTTTAGTGAAGTAATAATGAGAAAGATCAGAGTAGAGCCAGGAATAATATTCGGAGGTTATAATATAAATAATATACGCTATGCAGATGACACAGTATTGATGGCGGTATATGCAAAAGATCTACAACAACTGGTGGACATTGTAATAACAGAAAGTGCAAGAAAGGACTCTCCTTGAATATCAAGAAAACAGTAACAATGGTGATATCAAAGAAACAGGTAACACCAAAATGTGAAATGGAGATAGAAGGGAAAATTCTTCACCAAGTGGATAGTTTTAAATATCTAGGGACATTTATAACATCATATGGAAGATATACAACAAAGATTAAGAGCAGATTAGGGCAAGCAAAGGCTGCATTTCAGAAAAAGAAGAATATCTTATGCAATAACTCAATATCATTGAATGTAAGAAATATAGTGCTAAGGTGCTATATAGAACCTGTTTTGCTGTATGACTGCGAATCTTGGAATGTCAATGAACAAATTAGGACGAGACTGGAAGCAACAGAGATGTGGTTCCTGAGACGAATGTTGCGAATTCTTTGGACTGCCAAAGTAACTAACAACAAATTCCTGAAAGAGGCTTAGAAACTAGAACATTATATAAAACAATGAGAAAGAGGCAAACAACTTTTTTTGGGTCATGTGATGAGAAGATAGGCTCTCGAGAACATCGTTAAAACTCGAAAGATCGAGGGGAAGAGAGACAGACCACGAGAAATTATGCTGGATAGATTGCGACGGTGGCATGGAGGAATATCAACGGCATAGTTGATCCAGAAAACCAAAAACCGAGATCTATGGAGAGTCATGACCGCCTACGTCAGTCGGCATGGCACTTAATGATGATGATGATCTTGTGTTTTCATGAAGATCGGGTCTAAGAATTAACGTTGTTAATAGTGTGTGGGAGGAGCGACTGGCCGAGTGGCTAGAACTCCCGAGTTCGAATCCTCGGTAAGGTGTGAAGTTTGTTTTATGTCGCGGGCAAAAAGAAAACCTTAACCTGCAAAGTTCGAGGCCACTGCACTAGCCAGGCGGGCTTAATTCTTGGGGTTCAATACACCCCCTGTAGTCCTTGGTGGTATTGGTGGCAGGGTAATTAGAATGGCTGACTATAAACGTTATTGGTATTGGTCTCCGGATAATTAGAATTGCTCACTATAAACGTTGTTGCTATTGGTGACAGGATAATTAGAATGGCTGACTATAAACGTTGTTGGTATTGATGTCGGATAATTAGAATTACTGACTGTAAACGTTGTTTGTGTTGGTTGATAATTAACGTTGTTAGTGTTGTCGGGAAGATGTTATGGCGGGTGAGAATTGACGATGTCGGTGTTCTCATGAGCTTTATTAAAAAGGCTGGGACTGGTGATGCTGGTGTTGTCACGAGGCTTGTTAGACGCGATGAGAATCACATTTGCTGGTGTTGTCGAAAATATTATTAGATGGGCTGAGGATTAACATTGTTAATATTTTCGAGAGGCTGATTAAATGGGCATGTTGTTGACGTTCTTGATGTTGTCCGGAGAATTATTAGACTGGCTGAGTATTAACGTTGTTGGTATGTCGGGAGCGTAATTGGTTTGGCTAAGTATTAGCATTGTTGATTTTATCGGGAGGATGAATATATGGACTGAGAATTAGCGATATTAGTGTTATAGAGGGTCATTAGATGGGCAGAGATTTAGCATTTTGTCGGCAAGATGATTAGAATGGCTGAGTATATACTTTATTGATCTTGTAATGAGAATGATGAGAAAATCTGTGTATTAATGGTGCTAAAGACCTGAATACACGAAGGAATGGGCGATCAGTTCCCTCAGTCGTCAGCCTCCCTCCCTTCCAAGGCAAACTAAAATAGATGGCATCGAAATTTAGCCCGATAGCGATCATTCTTCGCCCCAAATACATTCGTGCCAATATACACAATATTTGAATACAGTGAGTGGTAACAATATTGATATCTGAGAGAACCGCAAATAAGACAGGATTACAATTATTTAATTTATTATTTCTTCACCAGGTTACATGTGGCATTAGCCTACCCTAGAGAGTATATCAGAGCTCTACTGTATACCCATCGAGTGTTCAAAGCAATGCGTCATATTGCTGCAGTGTTTAAACAGAACGCCGTGAGTTCGTGTTACATATGTTGTATGTTAGTATTATGTCAGCTGCATTTGCGGTATGAAATCTGGATTCAATTCTGATATGTTATTTCTTATATAAGATAATGTGACGTCATCGTATAACGTCATAAAACGTCACAAAGTCAATCCTCCAATTTCACATTTCCTGGGCTAAGGGACTTTACTATTTCTGGTATTCTTCACAAAGGGGGAGAACTAACACGAATTTAAAACTTATAAAAGTTTGAAAAATTAAACAATAAAAACATGCTTCCTTCTCTCCTCCGTTCTCCTTCTCCTTCTTCTTTCTCCCCACCTCCTTTTTCTTCTTCCTTCTTCTTCTTCTTTCTCATCCTTCTTTCTCCTCCTCCTTCTTTCTCCTCCTCCTTCTTTCTCCCCCGTTTTCTGTCTCCTCCATCTTCTCTCTCTCCTCCTTCTCCTCCTCCTCCTTCTTTCTACGCCTCCTTTTTTCTCCTCCCCATTCCGTCCTTCCTCCTTCTTCTTACTCGTCCTTATTTCTCCACCTTTTTCTTATTTCGTAAATAGTTGGGTGAGTTGGTTTGTAGCTTGGTGGTGCCGATTCATGTCTAGTGTTGGGGTCTGAACAGAGTGAACATGAGTGGGGGTGATGACGTGATTTATCTTTTCCCGTGTTTATTGACGTTAGGTTTTCTAAGTAGCAGTGTAATGTTAGTGTGAGGGAAAATATACATAATAGTATAACATTTAAAAAAAAATAAATTAAACAACTAAAAACAAAAAAAAATAAGCATTTAAACAATTAAATGTTTAAAAAATTGAACATTTTAAAATTATAAGAAATTAAAATTTTTTTTAAAATATAAGTATTCAAATATTATCTATTAAGAAATTAAAAATTTTTAAACTTAAACATTCAAACATTTAAAAAGCTTTTAAACAAAAAAGTTTTAAAAAAATATTAATTTAAAAAAAAAAATTAAAAGATGGCCGTTATTTTTGTTTGTTGTCGGCGGACATACACTTCGTATTGTATTCGACAGTGTATTAACAATGCCATTATTCTCTCACCACAGAAACAGCAAACTTTCTAAAGAGTTATGTAGACGCGAGTCAGGTTTAGCAAGATCAATCATGGACATCTAGCAAAATAAGTTCGTTTATGTTGGTCAGAGTGACCCTAGAGGGGTGATAGTGAAGTCCCCATCCTGTTTGTACAGTAAATATATTATTATGTTTCTTGACTGATGTATAATAGATAAAGTATAAATCGATTTGGCTGTCATAAAGTGAGACATATCGACATGATAAGGATGCTTAAAGTTATAAAAATTGATGGAAAAGACCTTAGACTTGTAAAAATATATATTGGAATCAACAAGCTGCCATCAGAATTGATAATGAAGTAGGTCAATATCATCCTATTAAAAGAGGTGTGAGACAAGGATGTGTAATGTCTCCATATCTTTTTTCCCTGTACAGTGAACATATTTTCAGAAATATTGAAGATATGGAAGGAATCAACATTGGGGGAAGATACACCAATAACTTTAGATATGCAGACGATAAAGTCTTGATTACAGACAATGAACAGGACCTGCGACATTTAGTAGATGTTGTTACACACAGTGAACAACTAGGGTTACAATTGAATTGTAAGAAGACACAGATTATGGTCGTCACTAGGAAGATCGTAATACTACAATGTGATATACGAGTAAATGGGCATATGTGTATGCAAGTGAATCAGTACAGTTATCTTGGAACAGTCATAACATCTGATGGGAGATGCTTTGAAGAGATTAGAACAAGAATTGCCTTTGCGAAGGTAGTCTTTTGCAAGATGAAACAGATACTGTCCAATAAAAAGATATCAATTAAAACAAGAAAAAGAGTGTTAAAGTGCTACATAGAACCTATACTTTTATATGGATGTGAAGCGTGGACAATGAGCAATCAAGGTGAAAATCATCTGATGGCTGTGGAAATGTGGTTTCTGAGAAAAAAGCAAAGAATACCATGGACAGATAGAAAAACCAATGATCAAGTCCTTCAAGAAAGAAATGAAGATCGAAAACTGATTAGAGTTACGAGAAGAAATGACTTGGAGAACTTGGTGACAACTGACAAGATCGAAGAGAAGAGACCAAGGGGAAGATCGAGAAGTAAATAACTGAATGGCTTGCCACGTGGCATGGTCGAGACAATAACATGGAGCTAATCCGCGACTCTGGTGATCGTGTGAGATGGCAAAACATGACCGCCTACGCTAATCGGCATGGCACATTTTTGGATGAATAGATGGAAGGTCATCAAACATATTTAGGAGTAAAAACATCCGCGTGAGACTTCTATCTGTGTGAGACTTGTATCTGTGTGAGACTTGTATCCGCAAAGGCAGTGAAGGACAAAAGAAGAATAAATACAAAGTTTATGTCACGCTGCGCCATTGATGATATATATATATATATATATATATATATATATATATATATATATATATATATATATATATATATATATATATATATATATATATATACATACATACAAGGGGCTTCTCTATATTTTCACTATATTTTCTTGTATCACAGACAAGTGAGTCCACGCCATGTTACCACACTCCAGTTGTCCCAGGATTTGATTCATCCGAGCTGTGCAACCTCACACACATCAATGGATCGCCTTGGTTCTGTGGACGTCCAATCAAACGTCAGCTAACCTGTTCAGACTACGCTGGAACTGTTGTCATTGATAAAACCTACAACTACCCTGTGACAGATGCAGAGATGGAAATATTTAACCGTTCATGCAATTAAGTATTCCCGGCGTGACCGATTACTTACCATGATTCTCTTTCAGTATTTTCTCCATTCATAACCTGCTTAAAAGTCGCTTAAAAGTCGACGGGGTCTACTTCATTGCACCCGGTTTTATCCCACATGGCTCGGCCTCCTTCCGCAGCAAACTCCGTAGCTCTAGCGACGACCCACAGGAGTCTCCGAAAAATGTCACTCGTGAACCGAAGGACGCGGCCCGGAATCGAACCCACAACCTTCGGAGCCCGAGTCAAACGGCTTGACCACTTCGCCACGGATATCCCCCCCCCCCCATTCATAAGCTGTAGATCCAAGAAGCTACAAACATTAGGTTGCACGATTTATTGACTAGGATATTTTGCTGCATCTCGTCAGGTGCATTACTGTAGAGCTATATATTAAATAAGGTGGGAAAATGAATTATATTTTAGCTGCAATACTTAAAATACAGTCATTGATATTGTTAGAATGTGGAGCATTAGTTATCTCAATGATAATCGCAAATTTTAAACGAATTCTTTCTGCCTGCACAACATTGATTGGATTGCTAACGTCTAGGTATATTTCAGAAATCGTTTATTATCGTTAATCTATAGTCTTCTTATGTCTTTCTTTATCCTTTATTGGATCATATTTCCTCAACAAACTTATTCAAAGCTGTTGTATCATGTTGCTGTTCTATGAAGTTCTGTCTATGTACTCATCATTTTTATTCATCCCAATGTCCAATTCTCTTCTCTTGGTGTTATGTCTCCCTATATTTCGTTTGCTTTGTGTGTTTCAGACAAAGAACTTTCTACGTATACTAATACTCTTGTTTTATAAATGGGTGTCCTATACACAGCCGCCGTATTTTTTTCCCCTCATCTCATCATTCATTGATATTTCCTTGATTCTCATCTCATATCATCTCACCTCATTAAGTTCCTCTTGTACCTTGCGGTGTCGAGGTGAAGTATAAACAGCGGGAGAGTGCCCGCTTATCGGTTTCATGTATCGTTAATCCCATGGACGCTGCTATTCCCTCCCTCTATCGTTTACGTGGTTGGCCTCTTTCTCTGCTTCCATTTGGTCTTACATCATTGTTTGTTGTGGTATGCATTAAGTTGGTAACCTACACCTGCTTGCATGGTCTAACCATTTTACTTGCTGCCTTCTAATAAAAATCTAGCGCTGTTAGATCTTATCTCTTCTTGATACATTGTGCATTCTTCTCAGGAATCTCATTTCTGTTGTTGTGATTATTCTTCTCTCTCTCTCTCTCTCTCTCTCTCTCTCTCTCTCTCTCTCTCTCTCTCTCTCTCTCTCTCTCTCTCTCTTTAATCAGTGTCCTGGTTTGGCATTGGTAGCATAGAGTTAGTAAGAAGATTGTGTTGCAAAGTGCTTTCTTGGTAACAATTGATTCATGTTTGTTCTTTAGTATTGGTGCCATTTGCCTAATGAGTTGGTTTGCCATATTGCATCCATTTTCGATTTCGTCTTCTGATTTGCCATTTGATGATACTATACTTCTTAAGTAATTAAAACTTTACTTGTTTCACTGGATATTCAATTAGGTGAATTGTTGTTGATTTTTCTGCATTAGTTATTGTCATTACTTCTGTTGTACTTGTGCTAATTGTCATGTTATGGTTCCGTACACATTTCGTGTAGACTATTCATATTGTCTTGTAATTCAGCTTCTGATTTTGCTGTTAGTACTTGGTCGTCCGCAAACAGGAGTTCTTACATAGTGTAATTTGCAGATGGTTCTTCTTCTGTGTTCTCGTCATGCGGTGTTCTTGCGGTCTCTGTTTGCCTGGTTTCTTCACATATAATATCTATATATGTTATGAACAAGAGAGGGTATAGGACACAACCTTGTCGTACTCCGGATCTTATGGTAAAGGGTTCAGAGTGTCTTCCAGTTGCGCTCACTGTAACGTGCGTAGGATTTACACCTAAGTGGGGTGAATGTACTGGCCAAGAATGTTATAACACTATCAAGGGTGAATGAGTCAGATAAGAATGAGACGGATGTTAGGTCAGAAAGGTGGAGGTAGGAATTCCAATACAAAGGTGGGCTCCAAATACAATGGAGGATATATCACGGAGATGTCAGGCTGAGTCATGAAGGCACAGAGAAATACGTGATAGCAGACTAAGAGACAAAGGGAATCTCAGAAAGTGTGTGTTGGAGGAATTTAGATTGGGGGTTTAATGGGTTAAATGATGTTTCTTAGGAGATTCGGGAATAGGGAATATTGAGAAAAGGCTGGGCAAATTACGGGGAGTTGAGTTGTGGCTGAGTGATTGAGACCTCCGCCTAGTGTTATCAACTGCAATGAGGCAAGGTTTACGCCTATGAAGCATCGTCTAGCAGATGTAAAATGCGGAGTCAAAACACAGACAGGCATGACATTTTTTGTATACGACACTGGAGCAGGGTGCCATGTTGGAAACGGTACACAGTACAACAATTTTGACAAGCGAAATGTTACACCGGAATGATACAAAGCGAATTTAGTGACCGAGAAATTGCGTCTCGCCGTTGTAAACAAACGAACAGCTGTTTCATAGCACAGTGAAATCAGGAGTCGATGTTTATTCGTGTATGATCTGTCGACGTCCAATCGTTGTCTTCCTTGATAAATCTACGTGCGAAACCATCCAACAGCAAGCAGAACAGGAGCCATAACATACATCAAACAATCAGGTGCCGTCTCCACAAGGGAAGCTGTAAAATTTCCTATCAAACAGAAGGAAACTGTTGGACATTCATCGGTGTCTTAAATGTTTTCGGTAGTTGGGAATCCTTACCACCAATTCAAGGAGAAGGTAGCCACGAAAATAAACACTAATGTGTCTTTGGGATCTAGCGTCGTGGTCACTTTAAAACATCATATAGGACTGACGTGTGTGTATTTGCATCAGAAGTTCGTTCCATAATCCGAGGCAGCCCAATCTTATCAGTCCTTGTCTTGGCACGTGTTCTAATAAAATTAGCTAAGTACATTTGAGACTTTTGCCATCACACTGTTGTCTCCGACTGTTTTTTTTTTGTTGGTTTCTGTCATTCATTGTCCTAATTGTCGTTATTGTCCGATTATCTATGGATTAGTATGTGGTCTCTTGTATATGGTTGATAGGGATTTTTGCGAATTCTCTCTGAGTCAGGGAGGCATTGTAAAATTATTTCTCTTTGTACACATCATATTCTTCTAGGACAGAACCAACAGGTTGGGTTGGTTGTCTTTTGCATTGTTGGTCCTGGAAAAATATCCTGTGCCGTGTTGTCTCTCGTCAGATTTGTGTATATTATTGATTGTGGATTTTTTTTCGTTCATTATAATTACATATGATATTTGGTTTCTTTGGATATATATGTGTTATTGTGGTGATTATTGAATGAAGGTACAATGAATACATAAACTAACTTATATCGACATAATATTACAATTAACAGTAAAGAAATACTCAATATCAGAAATGAAGACATCAGGACTAAAGTGGGGATGACAGCAGCGCTAGATTGTATTAGAAGGCAACAAGTCAAATTGTTTGGCTTTTTCACTAGGTTACCAACTAACAGTATACCACAACAGGCAATAATGTACAGACCAGATGAAGGCAGAACAAGAGGCCTTCCACGTAAACAATGGACAGAGGGAATAACAGAGTCCATGGGAATATCGATACGTGAAAACCGAGAAGGGGCTCTCTCCCGCTGTTTATACTTCACCTCGACACCGCAAGGTACAAGAGGAACAAGATGAAATGCGATAAGAACAGTGAAGAAATTGAAACTGCCACATAATGACCACCGTAGCTCCTTCATTAATAAGAAAGGAGGTCATTAGAAAGATTGGCCATAGCAATGCAGAGGTTAAACAGTATTAATAGCCAATGAAGCAACACTAGCAGATAAATTACAGTAAATATTTTGAGAACATGCATCTTTCCGTGGGAAACATGAGTTGTAAACCATATCGCAATAACTAATAATATTTGCAGCGTTTGAGCTTAAGTGTTGCAGATAAATTCGTAAAGTACCATGGATAAAGAAGAATGCAATATACTGACATTCTAATAAGATATGAACATCCAAAGCAACTGACTCATAGACAGCCTCATATTACTAAAAATGCAATTGATTTGAGCATATTTAATGTCAAAATTTCTCGGAAAGAACAACAAAGGAAGGCATGTTTCCTGGAAGAAGGGACAGGCATCAACTAACACGAAGATGGACATGAGCAATTAAATACACATGGGTATGAAGTTGCATTAGTTAAGTTATTTGCATATCCTTTACCGTCGTTGCAGTCAACCCCAGCATTTATAACTGTTCGTAACTCCTCGGCACGTTTACGTTCAGTAGTTTGCCATTGCTTTCTGAACGACCGGCACCCATACCAATTCATAAAAAACCAACGCAGCTGTGTTTCGAACGCGGTATGCGGGATTACGAACTGCGTCCGTAATGCCTACGCCACGGAGCCTGCGTGAAGATGCATTAAGTAGGAGAATTTGCAAAAGATGTAAAATACCTCACCTCGTGGGTCTTGATGAGAGAGTGATGAAATGTAGTGAAATGCAGTAAAATTGAAGAAATGGCATCACTAAATCAATAGAAATTGAAATTAGAATCGGTCAGTTTAACAAGGACACAAGCATACATTTAAAGAACGAAGTTGCGACTTGAAATCCCTCATCAACACAGAAAAAGAAAACACATCAACTGACATCACTGTTACTTTTCTGATATCAAGGTGACGACTACTACGTTTTGCACACTTCATGAAAGAGATGGCAACACAAGAAAAGCGCATCATTTTTCAGCTGAGGTTTCTTTTGCGGTACGACCTCAAATTTTAAGTTTCGTTTAATACACGTGCTTCTCTCAATCTGGCCCACCTCACCTGTTTCCAATCTGTCATTAAAACTTCTCTATTTTGTGGAATCCGTCCCATTTTCCCACCTTTCTTTTCTCAATGCCCGTCGAACTCCTGGTGTCTTTCTAGTAGTGTGTGACATTTTGGAATACTTACTTCGCTTTTTCTAATTCTTGACACACAGGGTCATTTCCTGTCAGCTAACAATGGGAAATCGTATTGCACTATTTAATGTTTGTGCCCTACGACGTAGATGTTTTCAGACGTGTATTTATTTGCTGGGTTATTCTAATTTTACAGGGAGCCAAGGATCAGGCGGATTCCAAACAACTTTGAGCTGACTGTGTTGCCAGGTGAGTGTTCGCGTCTCGATCGGTTGGCTAGAAAACTAAGATGTATACGAAACAAATAAAAAAGGAAAGGACCTCACAGTCAAACACAGCATTTCTGGCTGTGTGTGATTTCTTGGCAAGTTTAAGTTTAGTAGTTTACCATTGATTTCTGAACGACCGGCACTTATACCATTGCAAGAAAATCAACGCAAGGAGGTCTGTTGCCAAATATCCCGCAGCTGTGTTTCGAATTCAGTATGCGGGATTACGAAATGCGTTCATAACTCTTTCGTCACAGATATATGCTGGCTTTAATGTAAACATGTGGCCGTGACAGTGTAATGGCTAGAGTGCTGACCTGCCGGCTCGTGATCATGTGTTCGAATAACCCTCCAGGCGGGGATTTGTGTAATTAATAACTATTGGTCGGCCGAGCCTATAGTGGGAACCAGGAAATGTTCTGAAAAGCAAAGACGGCGGACTTGATATTGACAACATCACTAACCGAGTGCCGACTGCTCTATAAAATGTGTGAATTTTAATTGCTGCTATTTGATTCCAGTAAATATTCTTTATTATTCTGATATATTCCCCAATATTGTTGATTTCTTTCAACATTTTAATTAGTTCATCATGTTGTACCTTATCAAATGAATATCAAATCTATGGTGCACAAGTATATGTCTTTCTGTGTCTCTATCAATCTTTCTATTAGTGTTCGCAATATGTGTACTAAGAAGGAGGGTGAGACTAGAAATGTGGAATGGGAGAAGTCTGTATTATGGAAAGCATAAGATAGTATATGATGAGATTGAGAGGTTAAGTATTCACATTTTAGGAATTAGTGAACATAACTGGAGAGGCAAGGGACAGTCTTTTCATATATTCTGGTAGAGTTGTCGGAGGCCAGAGCGGAATGGCATTTTTATTTGATAAAATAACTGCAGATGTTTTAATTGGATAAAACTTTGTTAGTGATAGAATCCTCACTGTCAGACTTAAAAGTCATCTCAAAAACACAACTCTCATATATATATATATACCTACTTCAAGAGTAGAGGAAAACGAAATTGAAAATTTTTACAGCATACTGCAAGACCCATAATATAAGAGTCGTCATAATGATACAACAATAATAATGGGAGATTTTAATGCAAACGTGATTACAGGCTGAGATGAACATGAGAGCACATTTTGGGAAAATTTTGATTGGGAAATAGAAATGATGCTGGTGACAAATTAATTGAATTTTGCACAGAAAATACGTTAACGATAGCCAACACACGTTTTAAACAACACCCAAGAAAGCTCTTCACGTGGAAGTCCCTGGGCAGTACTACCGAAAACTCGATAGATTATATTGTAATATAAAGAAGATGGAGATCAGGCATAACATCAGCAAAAATTATTACGAAGTGCAGACTGTTCTTCTTCTTTCGTTCGCCTGAGATATGTTTATAACTGCAATGTTGTCTCTTGTATGAATCTAACAGTCTTTTTTTTAGTTCACTCAGCGGTCCATAGAGTTTATCTTCCACTGTTGTCTCTCTAGACTAGAAGGTTCGCCTGGATATGGTGTAGTTTGTGCAATCCTGGAGTATGTGCTGTGCTGTCTGCGACGCCAAACCACATGTGCACATGGCTGAGTCACCAATCTTGAATTTTGTATACATGTGGTTGCGTAATCTATTGTGTCCTGTTCTGAGGCGCAGAAGAATGACCTATTCTGGTCTGTCCATAACGTGGTAGTAGTCTTTAGTAGAGTTTGGTGGCCTTCTGACTGATTTGATCATTCTTTTCTTTTGGTGGTATGTAATGATCACATCAGGTTGTTCTTCTTTTGCTCCTTCCTTAGCCAATCGATCAGCTCTGTCGTTTCCGGGAACTCCACAAAGGGAACTGAAACAGAAAGGATGTGAATCCGATAACAGCATGATGTAGTATAAATCTTTAACTCGAGAAATAAGAAAGAACACAAGAAAGGACAAAAACCAATATATACAAGATTGCTGTACCAGAACAGAGCAATATCATAAGACTTGACGAGATTATAAAATGTTCAAAGAAATGAAGTTATTGACAAGAAATGTTTAATCTTAATTAAATGTTATCTGTGACAAGTTGGAAAATACCTTAACAGAATCTAAGACTTCTTAAGAAAATGGAAGAAGAAATTAACGTGGTTCAAGCTGGATTTAGACAGGGAAGGAGAACAAGAGATTACATACTCAACATGCGTTTAGTAATAGAGAAATGCACAGAAACCTATCCTCATGTTTTGTGGATTATTCTAAGGCATTTTACTGTGCACAAAATTAGAAACTTTGGGAACTCATGGTGAATATGGACTTTCTATAACATGTAATACAACTCATAAAAATGCTCTATCTAGAACAACAAGCAGCGATTAGATTAGATTAGATGGCGAGACTTTAGATTGATTTGACATCAAGCATGGAGTCCCTCGGGGCAGTGTGCTGTCCCCCTATTTGTTAAACCTGTACGTCGAAAATATAATGAGAAATGTCAGATATGATATAAATAAGGAGCTATATGATGCCCTAATTATTGTTGGTCATGACATACCAGAGGTTCGATATGCTGATGATACATTATTGCTATCCACAACACAGAATTGTATCGAAAACCTAATAACCTCAACTCAACTGAATAGTGAAAATCACAACATATATCTTAACGTAGCAAAAACAAAGATAATTCATACAGACAAAACTAATATGGAGAAGGAGAATACGTTAATGAGGAAAGATTGGAGGTGGTGGAAAATTTTGAATATCTTGGGTCATTGATTACCAACAATGGTGACACAATGTCGGGAATTAAAAGACAAATATCTATTGCTCTTCAAAGACTAAAACAACTGAATAAATTGTGGAGTGGGACAGATAGAACTATAAATATTAGATATTTAAGAGCATGCATCTTTCCCATTGCAACATACGCCTGTGAGACCTGGACACTTAATAAACAAGCTGAACAGCGCATAAATGCCTTTGAATATAATTGTTACAGACGAATTCAAAGAATATTTTGGATAAAGAAAAGAACAAATGCATGCATACATCAGGAGCTAAATATTGAAGAAGGTTGGCTATTAAAGACGATAAAACAAAGAAAATTGAAATATTTTGGTCACCTGAAACGTCACGAAACTTTGGAGAGAACAATAATGGAGGGGTATATGCCTGTGAGCCGGTCTCCCTGGCCTAGGTGTTAAAACGACTTTCTCCGTAATCTCGTTTATCCAAGTAGGATACCTCAGCGCGAGAGAATTGGTAGCGGTTCTCTCCGCGTTGGTGACTTGCGGGATATGTTAGCCGGCCGCTTGTAACAAGCTACGTGGAGGGTCCCAAATAGCCCGGTCACAATATTTCAAATATCTTCTATAGCCCTGGCTTAGATAGGTCTTTACCTGCCAACCCTCCTCCGTTTTCCCTGGACACACTGTCACGCTTCCTTTCGACCTAGGGACCTATTTCCTGCAGTGTTCTTCTGGCTGACGCATAAATAACATGGCAGTCGTCAGAACAACTTGGAAGTAATTTTATTAACCTAATCAAGAACAGCACAGGAACACATAAAGGCAGATAAACAGATAGATCTACACAGACACTACACTGGTAAATTCTAACACAGAGCCTCAAGTCGCCACAGTCACAGATCCAGCTTCAGATACTGTCTGATCTGTCCACACACTTCTCACCAAAGATGTCCGAATCTCCTTCCTTCTCCAACAACTGGGTGTAGGTTCAACCGGCTTTTGTAGAATCCAAGCGACTGGTGTGTTGAGGACTTCTGTTCATTGTCATCTGAATTAGTTCGGCACTAGGTCTTCACTGACCTATGAAAAGCTTTAGTGTTGCCGATAAGGTGAGGTGTTTGTGAAGGATAATGGTTGGGTCCTTTTAATGTCCGGGATAAAATGGGTATGCCAGAAAATCACTCTTAGGCTCCCTCCGGACAACAACTGCTCTCAGGCGTATGTTGTTAAAACAAAACCGGCAATGCACCAGTCATACAAAATGTCCTTGCTTCAAGACCTGCACCTTGCCTTGAGTTGGCCTCGTTGGACATATTTACGTTAGCCTAGAAGCACCTTTGATAATGTCCCTTCGAAGACATAGTCACTTCCCATAGAAGAGGACCCTGGAGATGATAAATAAAACCTGAGCGACTGGGCTGACTCATGTATCACACAAATACACTATATTTAATACCTGATTGACCAGGCCTGACCTGTCAGGTAGCCCCTGGATTGGCCACGTCCGGGTTTGAGTAGACCTCCAGCTGGACGAAGTCCGGTTGTCTTTTTGGCCACACGACACACCCTCCACACTCATACCAAGCCTTTATTATGATTGGGCACATTCATTCCCATGCTTCCCTCTCACTTGCAACCATGCCTTTCTCACCCGCAAGATCTTGTGGTGTGGTGCGCCCAGTAATCCGTGTGTTACATCTCATTAACTCATAGTATAGTAATGGGGTTGTATGGCACGCTTTGTAGTTCCCCACTCCCTGCAAGAATAGGAAAGAAGATCCTACCCCCTCCCGGCTCCGCTCTTGTCTGAGCTGTCGCCGCAATGTACCAGCAGTGCCCCACAGAACACATAGATTCAGCGGAATGCAGGTTCTCTAAATGAGATACAGAAGTCCATTAACTTCCCTACATCATCCCATCTAGTAACAGATGAAAGAGATAGTCCTGTGAATAGCCTCTTCTGGCTCAAGAAGATAGATCAGAGATTGGTGTACCCCATTCCCAAAATACCCACTGAGTATATACAACAGAAAGATGACAATCTGTCCAATTCAAGCCGTAGATAGAAAGACAGCAACAGCTCATCTGACGCCAAGAACAAATGAAATCCTCTTGGGAGATATATGGTTCAGATTCACTTCCCCGGCTATGCCAAGGACAAGACGCGCAGCCAAATCGGCTAACGGTCACCCAACTCGTCATTGGTTATGATTGGCCTTTCGCCAATTCATCTTCCCCTTCAACCCATGGTATATTTATAACTCCATGTTTGGCTGGAGTACCCACAACCCAAGCCCTACCTTTCTTCACCACTTCAGTAGGAGGTTGCATCTCTGTCCCAATCTTCAAATCGACTTGACAAGATGCCACTATCCAACGGTAGGTGTGTACACGGCCATGAATTGCTTAGCAGCCGCACCAGCGCTCATTTGGCGCAAGGCGCTCCATCGGGTTTACCCGATGTGAAAGACATTGGCTACTTGCTCCATGTAAAGATTGTGATAGGAAGATAACCCAAAGAACCATCTTTCATGGAGATTTGAGAGAACAAGAGAACTGAGAGCTTCCGAAAGCCGTTTCCCCCTGTCTACCCAAAATAAAAGAATGCATAAGGACATGGACCACTGGCGTTTCGCTACATAGGCCCCCTCTTAAGAAAGTCGAACCCTACGAACTTTCTACTGTCAGTGGTTCTGTTCGAATGACCCCACCCTCACATTCAACCATAGGATGCCGTGATAAAAAATCTGCTCCCACATTCTCCCTTCCGGGGATGTATTCGACCGTGAACTGATACGGTTGTAGGAGCAATGACCATCTCATCAACCTCGCGTTCAGTTTCTTAGAAGTTGCCAAGAACGTCAGAGGTTGATGGTCGGACTGCACTTTGAACTGGACTCCATACAGATAAGGTTGAAATTTCTGTACCGCCCACACTAGAGCTAGACATTCCCGTTCGACGGTGGAATAATTCCGTTCGGCGGGTAACAGTTTTCTACTGGCATACGCCACCGGACACAACACCGAAGGATTATCTCGCCCTTCCTGCAACAGAGTTGCTCCAATCCCTATGTTACTCGCGTCGGTTCTCAGAACAAACGTTTTCTCCAAATTCGGGAGTTGCAGGACTGGCCTATCCACCAACGCCTGTTTCAGCTTCCCATAAGCCTCTTCACAGCTCGGGGTCCAGACTATAGGATCTGGCGATCCTTTCTTCAGGGTTTCGGTTAACGGCGCTCCAATTTCGTTGAACTTTGGAATGAATTTCTGGTAAAACCCACACAGAGACAAGAAAGACCTAACATCCTTTTTGGATTTAGGACGGGGTGCGAGACGGACCTTCTCAATATTTTTTTCTTCCGGTACCAGTCCCCCTGGGGTAATAGTGTGTCCCAGAAATTCCAAGGATTGATATCCAATCATACATTTGGCTGGACGGGCGGTTAACCCCTCCTCTTTCAATCTTATGAAGATCTTTTCCAAGGATTTCAGGTGATCCTTCAGATTGTCAGACGCGATGAGAATATCATCCATAAACGAGACGACAGAGGGATCCCTTAAAGGGTCTAATAACTTTCTCATCATGCGAGTGAACACACTGGGCGCATTGCTCAGCCCAAAAGGCATCACCTTAAATTCGTAATGGCCACTCGGAGTACTGAAAGCGAGCATGGGCCGAACCTCAGGCTTCACAGGGATCTGATAATATCCCCGGCTTAAATCAATTTTTGAGAAGTACTTTGCCCTATTTAATCTGGCAAACAATTGATTTGTGTTTGGCAACGGCTCAACTTGGAATGTCGTACAACTATTTAAATGCCTGTAATCAATACATAAGCGGTGTTCCCCGCTTGGCTTCCTCAACAAGACAACCCCGGCATTATAAGGAGAAGTCGAAGGAGTGATGATGTCGTCGTCCAGAAGCTTCTGGATTTCAGTTTCCAGGGCCTTCTCTTTCGAAAATGGCACTGGATATATTTTCTGGCGAACGGGGTCTTGGGTAGTCAGAGTCATATCAAACTCGACCAACCCTGTCCGCCCTGGCCGATCGGTAAGAATCTGCTGATGGGACTCCAACAAACGGATGACACGGTCTGTTTCTTCAGCCGACAGATCAGGATTTATATGTACATCCCTATAGGTTTCCCCAGGGTGTAATGGATACCCCCTATCCGTTTCTTCGCCCGATTCAGTTTCCATCGCGACCGCCATAGTCATGAGTGGGAGAGAAGTACCATCAGATCGTTCTTCATACTTTTTGAGAAGGTTAATGTGGAAGATTTTAGATTTCCCCCTGATCCGGATGGCATAGTTGGTGCGGGAGACAACCCTTTCTACCGGGAAAGGCCCCTGCCAACCAATCTCGAGTTTATTGGAACCTACTGGAAGTAACAACAGAACCCGATCCCCCACCTTAAGAGACCTATCTTTCGTCCTTCTATTGTAGTAGGCCGCGTGTCTCTTCCTGGCCGCTCTCAGATTCTGAGCTGCCAAAGCCCAACCCGTCTGGAGTTTTTTCTTTAACTCTTCGACGTATTTATAAGAGGATACCACTTCTTCGGAAGTTTCTTCCTCTGTCCAACATCTCAATAAGGCTTCTAAGGGACCCTTGATTGGCCTCCCGAATAGTAGAGTGGCTGGTGGCAACCCGGTCGACCCATGGGGAACCTCCCGATAGGCGAACAAGGCGGCTGAGATATACTCATCCCATCTGTCTGGTTTCTCTTGTGCCAGCTTCCGAAGCATGGTCATCAAGGTACCATTAAACCTCTCTACTTGCCCATTAGACTGAGGGTGATACGGGCTTGTGTGAATGTGGTTGGTCTGGAAGATACGAAAGACTTCTTCCATCAGTTTACCACAGAACTGAGACCCATTGTCCGTTAGGATCTGGTTGGGAAATCCCAACCTAGTAAAGGTCTCCATCAGTGCATCAGCCACTCGCTTAGAGTCGATTGTGGCCAAAGGTATCGCCTCGCCCCACATGGAACAGCAATCCACCATCGTGAGAATGTACTTATTCCTCTTCCTAGTCCTAGGAAGAGGACCAACAAGATCGATGGCAACTCTCTCGAAAGGAGAGTTCATAATAGGCATGTCTCCCAGGACTACCGGAGCTGTCCAGTGTTTTGGTGCCACACGCTGGCACTCTGGGCACGACTTGACGTACCTACGCACGTCTCCAGCCATCCCTGGCCAGTAGTAATGGCAGGAAATGCGCTGGAGAGTTGCCCCGACACCCATATGTCCACTGAAAGAAATGGTGTGTCCCATATGAAGAAGCTGTTCCCGATAAGCCTTAGGAACCACCAGCTGTCCATGCTGGTGATCCTCCACTCCGGCTCTCCGGTACAGTAACCGATTCTTCATATAATACTGACCCCGTCTTGGTGGGTCAGAACCTTTTGGCAACTGGTTGAAGCAAGGTTGCAAAGTAGCATCCTGGCTTTGAGCAGCTCGTAACTCCCCAGGCAAGGGATTCACAATCAAGGCTGGCGTCTGCTCATCCTCCAATTGAGATCTGGTTTGCATTGCCCCTACGTACATGGGTTCGGTTGGAATCCCTAGAAAGACGTAGCGACAACCCAAGATCATTGGGAAGATTGGATCTAGCAGAACGGCTGCCTGTATAGTGCCGGTAACATATTTTGATTTGATGTCCACCTTCGCAATTGGAAGAGACATCGCTACCGCACTCTTTGTCGCCGTTTGAATCTCAATAGATTCTCCGGTTAGCTGCTCTGGACTCACTAAGTGTGATGAAATTACAGCCTCAAACTGCAGACCGGTGTCGTAGAGACACTCAACTGGTTGACCGTTCACAAGTACCGTTTCTACTACTGGTGGTTTTTCTAAATCTTTGTTCCCAAGATCCCCCCCTTCTACCTCCTTGTGAGACCCTTCCCCGGTTTCTACAAGACAAGCAGCATAGTGAGAGTCTTTCTGTTTACGCCGGCAATCAACCGTATTGTGTGTGGGAGATTTGCAATAGGCGCACCACTTTTCACTCCACTTTCTTTTAGGAGATCCAGGTGGACTCTTACCAGAGGGTTTCTTACTAGGAACTTTATCGAAAGGATCCTCCTTCTTGGTGTGAGCTGTTTTAGGGTTCTTCTTCTTTCCAGACCATGTGTCTGGTGGTCGGGGATTGGGTTGTGACAATTCCCCATTATCCCCATGAGCTAGCACATACCTTTCATCCAACGTGTTGACTAGCTCTAACCTTTCTGCCCCATTTTCAAGCAAAAAGGTTTGCAAAGGCTTAGGCATCATTCTCTTCATTTGGTCCACGACCACCAATTCTTCCAAACTTTCATAGTCGTTAGCAAATCCAGCTAAAGACATCCACTTCAAAAGGTAAGACTTCAATCTGACACTGTAGGCTGCGAACATCTCTCCTGGCTCTCTCTTCGACTTTCTGAACTGTTGTCGATAAGTATGAGCTGTCATCTGGAACCTTTTCAAAAGTGCTTTCTCCAGAGCTTCATAGTCATTCTCCATACCAGGTGGCAACCTAGAATAGACCTCGTATGCGGTCCCCCTCAGGCCCTGTGAGAGTTTCAAGTTCCATTTCCCTCGCTCCAATCCCATAGCCAAAGCCATCGACCGAAATCTGTGAAGATACTGGTCGATCTTATCTTTGTGTTCATCGAACGGGAGCAAAGGGAACTTCATTGCCTGGCATGGACCGCCACCAGAAGTTGTTGAGTCAGGGAGAACTGCGTCTCCCACTGCACCGTCTCTTTCCTTGGCAGTTTGAGCTTTCAGCTCCAACTCTCTCATACGGAACTCATGGTCTCTGACTGCCTGCTCGGCCTTCATCTTCCTAGCCTCAGCCTCCATCTCAATCCTCTTGGCCTCAGCCTCCATCCTCTTAGCCTCAGCCTCCGCCTCAATCCTCTTGGCCTCAGCCTCCATCCTCTTAGCCTCAGCCTCCGCCTCAATCCTCTTGGCTTCGCGCACATCCTGTCTGTAGTCTCTTTCCACTTCCCGCACATATTTCTGTAACTCCGCTCCATCATATCCCATCTCACGCCCTGTAGCCTGTACGTCAGCGACATTAAACCCAGCTGATGCCATCTTAAACTCAGAGGGTAAGGGAAGAGGTAATTGTCTAATAAAATTTTTCTCACAATTACACAACAAGTTACATTACACGACCACAACACGTCGTATGTCGGTCAGTCTGTGTCAGGAAGAGTATAGACAATAGCCAGGCACGGTAGGCAGAACCTATTAATAGAAAACAAGGATATCTGTCCCCTATCACTAAATCAGCCAGAACTTCACCAGGATTACAAATATCCCGGACGAGCCCCCAGAAATTGTAACAAGCTACGTGGAGGGTCCCAAATAGCCCGGTCACAATATTTCAAATATCTTCTATAGCCCTGGCTTAGATAGGTCTTTACCTGCCAACCCTCCTCCGTTTTCCCTGGACACACTGTCACGCTTCCTTTCGACCTAGGGACCTATTTCCTGCAGTGTTCTTCTGGCTGACGCATAAATAACATGGCAGTCGTCAGAACAACTTGGAAGTAATTTTATTAACCTAATCAAGAACAGCACAGGAACACATAAAGGCAGATAAACAGATAGATCTACACAGACACTACACTGGTAAATTCTAACACAGAGCCTCAAGTCGCCACAGTCACAGATCCAGCTTCAGATACTGTCTGATCTGTCCACACACTTCTCACCAAAGATGTCCGAATCTCCTTCCTTCTCCAACAACTGGGTGTAGGTTCAACCGGCTTTTGTAGAATCCAAGCGACTGGTGTGTTGAGGACTTCTGTTCATTGTCATCTGAATTAGTTCGGCACTAGGTCTTCACTGACCTATGAAAAGCTTTAGTGTTGCCGATAAGGTGAGGTGTTTGTGAAGGATAATGGTTGGGTCCTTTTAATGTCCGGGATAAAATGGGTATGCCAGAAAATCACTCTTAGGCTCCCTCCGGACAACAACTGCTCTCAGGCGTATGTTGTTAAAACAAAACCGGCAATGCACCAGTCATACAAAATGTCCTTGCTTCAAGACCTGCACCTTGCCTTGAGTTGGCCTCGTTGGACATATTTACGTTAGCCTAGAAGCACCGGTGATAATGTCCCTTCGAAGACATAGTCACTTCCCATAGAAGAGGACCCTGGAGATGATAAATAAAACCTGAGCGACTGGGCTGACTCATGTATCACACAAATACACTATATTTAATACCTGATTGACCAGGCCTGACCTGTCAGGTAGCCCCTGGATTGGCCACGTCCGGGTTTGAGTAGACCTCCAGCTGGACGAAGTCCGGTTGTCTTTTTGGCCACACGACACACCCTCCACACTCATACCAAGCCTTTATTATGATTGGGCACATTCATTCCCATGCTTCCCTCTCACTTGCAACCATGCCTTTCTCACCCGCAAGATCTTGTGGTGTGGTGCGCCCAGTAATCCGTGTGTTACATCTCATTAACTCATAGTATAGTAATGGGGTTGTATGGCACGCTTTGTAGTTCCCCACTCCCTGCAAGAATAGGAAAGAAGATCCTACCCCCTCCCGGCTCCGCTCTTGTCTGAGCTGTCGCCGCAATGTACCAGCAGTGCCCCACAGAACACATAGATTCAGCGGAATGCAGGTTCTCTAAATGAGATACAGAAGTCCATTAACTTCCCTACATCATCCCATCTAGTAACAGATGAAAGAGATAGTCCTGTGAATAGCCTCTTCTGGCTCAAGAAGATAGATCAGAGATTGGTGTACCCCATTCCCAAAATACCCACTGAGTATATACAACAGAAAGATGACAATCTGTCCAATTCAAGCCGTAGATAGAAAGACAGCAACAGCTCATCTGACGCCAAGAACAAATGAAATCCTCTTGGGAGATATATGGTTCAGATTCACTTCCCCGGCTATGCCAAGGACAAGACGCGCAGCCAAATCGGCTAACGGTCACCCAACTCGTCATTGGTTATGATTGGCCTTTCGCCAATTCATCTTCCCCTTCAACCCATGGTATATTTATAACTCCATGTTTGGCTGGAGTACCCACAACCCAAGCCCTACCTTTCTTCACCACTTCAGTAGGAGGTTGCATCTCTGTCCCAATCTTCAAATCGACTTGACAAGATGCCACTATCCAACGGTAGGTGTGTACACGGCCATGAATTGCTTAGCAGCCGCACCAGCGCTCATTTGGCGCAAGGCGCTCCATCGGGTTTACCCGATGTGAAAGACATTGGCTACTTGCTCCATGTAAAGATTGTGATAGGAAGATAACCCAAAGAACCATCTTTCATGGAGATTTGAGAGAACAAGAGAACTGAGAGCTTCCGAAAGCCGTTTCCCCCTGTCTACCCAAAATAAAAGAATGCATAAGGACATGGACCACTGGCGTTTCGCTACACCGCTCAGAAAGCAATGTCAAACTACTGAGTGTAATCTTGCCAAGAAATCAACAGCAGCGGTAAAATGCTGGTGTTGACAGCGATGTCATGTACAGGATATGCGAGAAAAAAAATGCCTGGAAAGACGAGAAGAGGAAGGTCAAGGAAAGGATGGGTGCAGGATGAGGCAGATGATCTCCACATGTGTATGTCGGACTTGGGCCATCTTTCTTATGATCGAGAGGTATTCCAGATGGTTGTTAAGGGAGCGAAGTTCTGCAAAGGACATGCTACTGAATTAATGAATGAGTTAATTAATTAATTTAATAATTAATTAGTAAATGTTATATTGCATTGTTTTACATTTTCATTCCACAAATCCATATACAGCTTTTCAGAATTTTCATTTTTGGTTTCTTTCTAGTTCTTGTCATAATTCTGAGTAGAAGCTTAGTGACGTGGTTCATGAGGTAAATTGTAAGAAAGTCTTCTCATTCCATTGCTTATGGCCGCTTTTGTAAAGCCATAAATACAAATTTCAGCATATCTCCATGTAAATATACACTGTTGTAAATACGAGGGGGCTTCAAATGAAAACCTTAAATGTTTTTTTTTTTTTTTTTTTTTTGATTTGATTTTGGTGAATATATTCTAAAAAACGTAAAGAACAAATGTATCATTCGAGTAGTCACTATTGCGTTCAATGCAAGTCTTCCAGCGCCTATAAAGTGTTTGGATTACTGTAGAAAAGAAAATTGCTCTTGGTCGCGTGTTTAACCACTTATGCACTATGTGCTGTACCTCTTCGCGCCGTTTTGAAACTTTCTACTCCACACATGCACTTGCTGGACTGGCAGGCATCCACTACCATACTGGACCTTCATTCGGCGATAACTTGCTATAGGTTTCACCCCTTCACTGATCTAAATACGGATAAAAGAAAGCTGCTCCTCTTTGGTGCATGTGTAACAGTGTGTACAGAGACTAACAAGACGTGAGTTCAATTTCAAATATCGTTTATTATCTTGATGGTGACAACATGGCTCCTTCTTCCTCTGAGCCGGGATGTAAACTTCCCTTGCCAACACAATACGTCACGATTGAGCATCTCTCACCCTTTCACTCTCGATGCTCAATCGTGCTGTATCTGTTTCCCACTAGATCCTAATAATACCCCAGTACTCTATTACTGTTACACCTCCCCATGTTACTTAAAGAATTTTTCCTATAAAAGGAAAAAATCTTTACTCCTAATCCCCTTACTCTATTCCCTCCTTTTCTTTATCTCTCACAGTTCCCCTAATCTTCCCCAAAGTGAATTTTCTATTTCTTTAAGTCTTCCCCTGCTATATATATATATATATCAACCCACTTCTTTTCTGGCTCTTCAAACAACCATAACATATTTACATATCTTTAATAACAATTCAATATCAACTTTATAAAATACATTATAACACATCTTCTTAAATATTACTTTTCCACTTCATAAGCATTCCGCTTACTATTTCAAACGCTGATACCATTCTCCCCTTTCGACTAACTTGAAATCACTTTCACACGATAGAAAGATAAAGAATCGGTGGCCACCGGTATTTAAAAGAAGCAGTAGAACTCTTCCACACAAAGACCACATTCAGCTACATCACACACCCCCTTTACCAAACCATACTCCTTTACCCTCCTATGTCATTTGAGACTTTATGTAATAAAGTCTAAAACCACACTCACCTAAATCACACACCCCCTTTACCACTCATTATGGTAAACGTTTACGCTGCTATCTACAGCATCAAAAACATTATTCACATCCAATATATATTACAGACACTACTACTTTTATGTCTCTGAACCTTACTTCAACCTCTCATTGTAACGTCAACCACAAAACACGTCCCGAGGACACAATTAAAAATCAAGACCTGTTCCAATACAGATCACTTCACATAATATACCTCTCTTGCCCCCTTACTGTCCATTTATTATGGGCACAACTACTCAAATCTCCCTTCATGCCGTTATCTACAGCAACTTAGTAACCTCGAAATCTCCCCTTAAATGTCTATAGACACCAGTAACTTCGGAATGTTAACCACAACATCGTAATCTGACCATTATATATCCTACTCCAGCAACCCACTTATTATTCTATCTCTGAAGCTTAATACACCCAAAGGGATAAACATTTACATCCTGCCCAGGCCATGTAAGCCAATGCCTCTCTAACATCTTCCACCTCTCAATTCATAATTCGTGCCGTAACCCACAGCAGCAAAAATAACCACTCATGTCTGTGACTGCTTGCAATCAACTTTATCTCAGTCCCTTTCTTACGGACCTACAAACACCCCAGGTCACTATGTCTCCCCTATGTTCATTTCTCATCAACACACTTACACCCCTTTATTATTGTACTGTTATCCACAGTGTCTAGTCAAACATGGATCCAATTCATGTTTACTCTCTGGGGTAATTTTCTTATTCTTCTATAACCCAGCATTCTCGTGTATATCATGGCTCTTCTGACCTCCCGGAAACTATGTTTATAACTTTCCCTCATTTACTCTACTGCTGTATTCATTAAACTTTTCTTCTCCCATGTGGCTTCCAATCCTATATTTTTTCTAATTAATGCTGACTTTATTGTATCTCTAAACTTTCCCACAACCATTTTACCTATGAACTTACTCTTTACAAAGAGAATGTGTCTCTCTATTAGTTCTCAGTAGTTTTATTAACTCTTTTCTGAACGAAGGGTCTTAATTAAACCCCATATATTGTCTTTATTCTAGACAAAACCCTGTAATTTAAACATAACTTAACTAACTACTATTTAACATACAAAACAGAGAAATAAAATCACAACAGGACATCAAACCCCCCCCCCCCCCAAATTTTTGTAACAATCTTTTATGTTTCCCCGCAACTCAACTAAAGGTATGATGATGATGGTGATGATGATGGTGATGATGATACAACATACATCCTATTCTATTTTTACCTACTACTACTGGTCTCTTTTACGGACCAGTAGTTTACACACAAAAGTCTACAAACACAATAATCCTATTCTAAAATAATAACAATCATTTTACAGGACCAAATCAAGCAAAAAAAAAACATTTTATACATGAGGCATCAACACTCAGACTCCACAAAAGAATTGTCTTCTCGCTAAAGAGAAGGTTTTTAAAAAAAATAATTCCCTTTACAATTAACTACGTACAGTGGCCCATCCTCACTGTAACACATATTTATTCCTCCAATTCATACCTATTTTGTTATAAAACAAAACAATTCAGACCATCATAACGCGGAACAATACTTGTTCTCCTCAACCAAAATCACTACTCAACAACTGACCGTTCCTTTTTCTGGAAGTCAAACTTTGATTATCTCCCCTCACAATTTTCTATCTTTTACAAAACTAAGTCCTAACACACCACATTATTTGGAATTCAATCACTGTAAACTACAGGTTGACTCCTTTTATCCATTCCTAATGTGGCGACTATTCCAATGTCAACTCAATGTAACAGCCATCATCCACTTATTAATAACCTGTGGCTCGGCACAGCTATTGTTTCCCTTGGCTTTATACAAAACATCACTACCACTTCTTAATCATTACTGTTAACTACAGTATCTTCACCATGCTACTCCCATCAAAAGAACTTGTCTATTTACTATAGACCTCTCACCAAAGCCACCAATTCCACTTCCAACTTTCTCGTCTACCCGACGCAATTAATATTTCATCCTCCTGCTTCAATACTTTCAACGTCTCACCAGCACTACTATAGCTATCCTCAAGTCTCTCCTAGCACTCTTACATCGTGATGACAATCAAACCGGTCACCCTCCTCGGAACACGTTCTCCAACATTCATTTTACTAACCATGTTTACCTCCGCATCTTTCACTCTTCTTATTATTTCTCGGGACTCTTTCAGAACTGCAAGCCACGCCACTTACAACTGACAACGGACCTCACTTTCCTCGTTTCTCAGTATTAGGCATTCCTGCTTCTACATGTCCCTGTCAAGAATACTAAACAATGTTTTATGAAACATCATTCAGAATGTTAACTCTCATTCCGTCATTCAACTTCCATAATTTCCTTCCAACGTCAGATATTCTAACGAAAAGACATCACAATCCTCCAACCATGTTTCGCATACTCTATGTTCTACGTTTTATCAACCACTCTTCACATATTCACACGGACACACAACCTCGCTCTCATCTCACGACCACTCGCATCGCGACAACCTAACGTGTCCATACTATTACTTCAAAGACAATTTAGACGCCAATTCAACATTCCAGCAATCACTCAGCACAATCTAAGCGTATTGATCTCCTCCACACACATTGACACAAGATATGTCAGCGCAACCATTACATTTTATCTATGTATTACACTTAAGTAACGTTATCACAGCTCTATCCTGCTTTACTCATCACGACGAACACCTGTTTGACTACAGTTATACTCACGTATGAACAACGCATAACCAGACGAATTTCTCCACAGGACTTTCACAATTCACTTCTTCCTTATTTCTACTTTACTCAATCATTCACTCCCATACGAAGGTCAGACGCTGCCTCTCGCAACTTATATCGCTTTCACAGCACTATCTACTATCTTTTCAAAACAAACTTCATTCCGCTTTCTATATTTCTCCACACAACAACTTTCTCAGACTTAATCAACTCTTCCTTCTCCACAAGTACGACGTAACTCGTATTCTTCAAGTATCAACTTCTACAGTCTTTTACTCTTAATACTCTTCGCGTTCAACTGACTATTTTACTCACAGGATACTTAATTCCTCCTCAATCTATTTCTCCTCACCAGACATTCTCGGTTCAGCTGTCATACAATACTATTCTTTCTTCTCAAACCAACAAGCAAAACTATCTCAGACATCACGTCATAGCTCTGAGTCAAACCATTTATCTCTCATCCTCTACTAATTCTGTGCACACCATTTATACATCACTCAAAGTGATTAACTCTCTGTACCTATCCCTTCCGGACAAACTTATTTTATCTAGTTTACTCTCCCTACACCGAAATCAAAAACCAGATATCCTGTACTACGTATCCACGTAAAATATCAACAACTCCATCGCCTACCCTATACCATGCGATGCTACACCAAACAAAATTCATCTGCCTATTCCAGACAGCTCCCATATCTATATGCTTAAATCTCAATTCTTCTCATAAACTATTCCATTTTCCTTCCTCACCCAAGGAATTTTAACCATTATAGAGTGTGTCCAAGTTAAACATTTCGTTGTCTCTCAATATATTAACCCGTCTTTCTCTTATTATGTCCTCTTCACTATCTGTTGTCAACCTGTTAAAGTACTCAGGTCTTAATTCTCTGAGTTTTCTTATGTTATCTTCTGTTGTCGCGGAGTAATTTCGCGCTATCTGTCTATCGCCATTCTTCTTCTTAAATGTTTTCTTCTTATTTCCTTTATTTGCGTCCGTCTGCTCAATGTTCCCTGTGTACCTTACGTACCGCTTGTATCTTCCCATCTCGTCTTCAGATGACACACTGACAATAGTTCCTTCCTCAGACCCATAGCCCAATGCAAACACGTCTACACTATTCTCACAGTCGTCTTTAGTACATCTGACTTTCTTTCTCTTTCTCGGTCTTTGTCCCTTAGTCTTTCCTACTTTCTTGTCCCATAAGCTGGTATCTAATTCCAAAGTTCCGTTCACTTGTCTACCAGGAACTACATCGTATGAGGAAATCTCACTCTTCAATTCAGGATCTGCTCGTAGTGCAATTCTCTCATTCTCTGAATCATCAGTATTAATATCTGTTTCAGCATCACTATAATTCGCGGCTGTAAGAATATCTGCTCCGTAACCTGAACTTTGAGAGCTAATATTCCTACACCATTTGGGAATTAGTTTCCTGTCTATCGCTGAGGAACTTGACATAGTACTACCTCTATTAACAATCATACTATTCCTTTCCTTAATACTTTTCTTCCTTGGCTTTCTTTCGTCCTTGGTTCTCGTATGTCTGTCTTTCTTACCTTCAACCTTGCCTCCCTTAGTCAAATGAGTTGGTTTTGACTGAGTTTCTATTAAGTCAGTTTGACTTCCCTTTGTTATCTTGCTGGCTGGTTGTACCTGGACCTTTTTCTCTACTGTATCTACCTGAGTCTGTGTACTATTTTCTATCGTATTACCTGCCTGCGTCTGTGTTTCTCGGTTTCTTTTCTTTACTACTACCGTCGTCTTCTTTTCTTGTTCCATACTAATGTTGGCAAGTACTTTATGTGTCGTTGAATTCGTATCTTTGTGTTCCACTCTGTCTTTCGATCCTGACTTCAAATATTGTCTTTGTCTCTTTTCAAACCAGTCGTTACGTCTTTTTCTGGCGGTTGCACTGTGAGAGGGCCAGTCCCACGATTTCTTTGCAAGGTTTCTCTCACGCCCAGTACTATACCAGTCTGACCTTTCACTATTATGTCTGTTCTTCTTACCGTCTCTTACCCTATAAGCATTTGGACTTGGTTCGTCATAACCAGCCGCATACATAGAATCATATCGTCCTCTGTCTTCATTAAGCACTGGCTGTCTCCTGTTGTTCCCTCCTACTCTGTTGCCTTGTACATTAAATCTATAGGTCTCTAGTCCATTCGTTCTTCTTCTTAACCTTTCTACAAAATTATTTACCTCATCGACCGCTACTTTCAATTCTTGCAACCATGCAGTCACGCGTCCTAACTCTTTATCCATTTTTATCCAGTATGTTGTATGTTGACAATGTTCGGCAATGTAATCCAATCCACTATACACTACCAAGTACCTGTCCTAACAAATATCTAGGGTCTCCATATTGTAGATCTGAAATATGAAATACCCCCGTACAACACAAAATTGCAATATATATATATCACTATATTAGTATAATATTAATCTTATTCCAAGTTCATTATTATAAGACAACATTTATATGTCCGAGGTGTCCTGTTCCGCTGAAATATACTTTAACAAAGCAAGCAAAGAAGCACACAATTTCAATTTCTTAATTTAAGGAATACACTCACTTGTTTTGGAAAATTATAGTTAGTTTCTGGGTTTGAGAACCACACAATTTCACCTTCTTTTTGTTTCCGGACTCAAGCACGTACCTTCCTCGACTTGTTCGATCAACAGGAGCCTGTTTCAGTTGAAAAATCGGTCGCGGGGTTCCGGTAGACTGTCTCTTCTCCCAAGTAATTTCGTCACTTCTCTAGGGATGCCGGGATAATCTTCAACCCCTGGTCGGGTCCCATCTGAGATATCTAGCCTTTGTTTTCACCCCGGGTGGGGCACATCATCGATGTCTTGAGATAGCGACAATGTAAGCGGCGATTTGAAATTAGCAAAACTCAGGCTATGGTAAGCCCCTTGGAAACGCTAAAGTCAGACAACGGCTATGGTAAGCCCCTTGATAATGCTAAAGTTCAGACAACGGCTATGGCAAGCCCCTTGAGTTATACTATGCAAAGCGACGGCTCTACCAAGCCTCTTGAGTTGAAAATTTGTTATCTCAAGTCTCTGTAACAGCCTTACAAGATTGTGAGGAGCGGTCAAGCGTATCAGCCACCCAGGGATGGGCTCTTGAAATACAGTAAAGCTCTGTGATGAGCTGACGAGGGCTCGATTTTAATGACCAATTTATCCGGCTACAGCGACCAAAACCATCACTGGACGACGGTGATCAAGAAAATCAGTATTTCAGCCGAACTTGATATGGAGCTTCGGTCCAGGCCAATTATAGCTGTAAGTCTCATAGACGGCCATTTTCTTAGAATTTGAGAGCTGAAAAAATTTACTCAGTCCGTTAACAAGCAATTGACCTTCAGAGCAGCCAGGTTAAAGCAACGGCAGTCCAAACTCACAGGAGGATATCAACCATAGTTCGGTCGCCCAGAGCACAATAACAATCGGCTCCCGACTTTGACAAAAACCTCCAACAGACAGTAGCTCCGTCTAAAAACTGATTCGAGAAAACGTCTGTTCTAAATACAGGCCTCAAAAGGTAGTCTGGTCTGGATCTTTTGATGGTTTATTAGTACTTCGGATTGCGTCCGCGACGGCAAAGTCCAGTCCAGTATCCTTGGTTAAGCGGCACCATTTATTAGTCCTGTAACAGTGTGTACAGAGACTAACAAGACGTGAGTTCAATTTCAAATATCGTTTATTATCTTGATGGTGACAACATGGCTCCTTCTTCCTCTGAGCCGGGATGTAAACTTCCCTTGCCAACACAATACGTCACGATTGAGCATCTCTCACCCTTTCACTCTCGATGCTCAATCGTGCTGTATCTGTTTCCCACTAGATCCTAATAATACCCCAGTACTCTATTACTGTTACACATGTCAGAAGTTGGGCGGCCATCTTTAACCTGTCCTTATGATGACACCGTGTTAGTCTGCACCGCGATGTCACGTGCTTAACTCTATTAACATACTTAACAACAATATTGACAGGTTACAAGACATGGTTATTGCAATATTGTAATCTTATTTTTAAGGTTTTCATTTGAAGCCCCTTCGTATTATTCTATATTTTTCTTAATATTTCTACTCCACATACTCCCAATATTTCTAATTCTTCTGTTGTGATTCTATCTTGCTCGGCAGTGTTACCTTTCTTCATATGTTTGATAGCTTCAGCAACTTCTTCTTTTAGTATAGGTTAACATTCTATGGTACTTATCTTTAATTGCATGTAACTCAATGTTCTGGCACTGCTCGTTTAGCTAACTGTCTTTTGCCTGTAAACATTTACCTCATTTCATTATTTATCGTATCATACTAGTGTTTGTAATTTTACTTTGTTTTCTTTTGTCCTTCAGCTATAAGATTTCTTCAGTCATCCATTTTTTCTAAGCTTTTTAGTTTCTCTCAGGTACTATTTCTTTGCTTGCTTGATGAATGGAGCTCCTTACACATTAGGTTTTTGTTTGTTTTTTTCATTTATACTCTGTGTTTTAGCTATTGCATTGTACCCATTTTTACAATTATACTGTACTGTTCTTGAATTTCTTTATCTGCTTTCAAAAAATCTTTATTAAGTGGCATATTCTTAACCACTTTATTTCCTCTCTTCAATATTGTGATATGTTTGATTGAAGACAGAGGACCTAGTTAGTAGTGTTCTCTGGAAATATATCTTGAATAATAAATAGCCAAGATAAAGGATATGATTTTGCACGTTTTGTCTAGAGGTCTCTTAAATGAGATAATCATTCCCGCAATAGCCTTTTTGGAGAACCATTTTTCCTTGGCTCAAACCCCCACTGTGAGACTACCAAGTATCTAAACAGAAATTTATAAAAGTAGAAAAAGGTTTCCTCAAGGCCAAAAGGAGATCTGAACTATTCGCCACAGAACAACTGAGGATCCAACTCACTCATTATAGTGTTGTCAGTGTGCTATTCGTCCGTCACATTAGATCTTCCCTTATTTATTTTGTGTCAAAAGTGACCTATATCAGTTGTCCAATATATCTTAGGACTTTAGGTTTCAATAGTAACAAACAAACTCAACAATAACTGCACATAACATCTGTTGAACAAGACATCTACATGACAGGTTCATGACAAAAGTGGGACATACATTCACATAGAATTGTTTACACCACAATTGTACAAGACATACATCATGAGAGATACTTGACAACATCTATACAGGACTTTTCACAATATCTGTACAACCACAGTAACTTAAGACAGTCACCAGGTACAATACTTGACAGCAACTGTACAAGACATTCTCCTGAGACATGTACTTAAAACACTGCTTCATTAAATACACTTTATTGAGCTGATGGTGAGTCGAGTGATGACCATTGTTTCATCTCCTGGCATGTCAACACTTCAACAAATACATATAAAATGTAAAAAATATGTCACACATGCATGTAGATAAACCTGATACACCACCGCCCCTTTTACTCCACCAACCAATCACTAACTCTCCTCCTCCTCTCTAATATCTAACTACACCACTCAGTTACAGTATCTGTCATCAATTCCTGTCTCTTGGGAATTTGATAAAATCCTATCATGGGAAACTCAAGGAAGTAACTACTTTTCTGGATCAGTTGGCACCCTGTTATCATCAGCAATTGATGTTGGGAAAGCTCCAGGTTGCAGACTTCCTATAATAAGTTCCATGGCAGATTCATTCTTCTTGAGATCAGAAGTTGGGATGATGACATGGTACTGAATCTTGCTGTTGACCAGACTGTCTGTGAAAACTATCACTGGGGACTTCACATATCTAGTCCACCTCACTTACTCTTCAAGTCTTCATTCTTAAACACTGTGTGAGCACCAGGCTGGAGATTAACCAAGACAAGTCCTAGCCAAACAATCCCTTGCACTAGTCATTTCACCAGTCTTCTTGAATGGGGTTAACAACCAGACTTGTTGTTTTCGTTCTCAGATGATTCTGATAATTATGATCACTGTCAGGATCATTATAAGAGTCACTATACTTCTAATCATTGAAGTCTTCAGAACTATTCCTCTCCCTTTGACATTCAGCGGTTGGAGCTGAGATTAAATCCTCCAAGACATTCCTGTATTTTGGAATTCTAGGAAAATGAATAAGTATTCCATTTGGGGCACAGGTTTAAAGGCTGGCAGTTCAGATTGTAGTCATCTGTGATTTTCCCTAGGGTACTTATAAGGAGTTAGTTCTGGATTCTGGGACTACTGGTTAGTTTTCCCAGATGATATAAAGGCCTCTCCACCATCCTGTTTGTTCTATGTTGATATACAAAATGGCACAACATCTCTTTACATGTGTTAAAAGATAATGTTATCATACATCAACATACACAGATTGGAGATGGGGAGGAAAAGGATGGGTGTGGTCCAAACACACCTCTCCTAGTTGATGATGTAGTGAATTTCACTTTGATGTACTGTGGGTGATATGTTTTCATTATTCACCTTTATCTGTGGTAATCACAAGTCTATATCCTGAGACAGGGGTAGCTTACACAATTACAAGCATTTGAAGGCAAGCAGCATGAGCAAGCATTGTGACATAGCAACATGAGACAGGCATTGTGAATCAGACTTGGCTCACATGTACATCATACTATCACCATCATCATGTGTTCTTTCCCCACTGAGTATCTACCACAGTAGGTAACAGAAGCTCAATTGCATAAGCAATTGTTCACATATGCACCAAGCACATATGGGAAAAACATGTTTAGTCCTCTAAATTTGCATGAGCCATACATTATATTCAGCCAACTAAGACACAGGTTCACACACCTATGGTTCTCTTAAGAACTAGTTCATATGAACCAACCAACAGTAGAGGTACCAGTGTAATACTTCAAAGAGAAATTGTATTAATTCTCTTGAGCATATAGCCACCAGGCATCACATGAACTTTGCAATTCTGGCGTGCCACACACATCCCGCTTACATATGGATATTGAAGCATCTTTCCTTCCACTAGATGTGAGAGGCTATTTATTAAATCACCAACTCACTCACTCCAACATTCTCAGCATTTACAAAGGAACTTGTACATGTTTCATCACTCATTCCAATCCAGACTGCCAAATGTGAACTTGCGAGAGCAATGTACAGTTGGGTTACGAATGAGTCATCCTAGGCATTTGGCAATGCACAAGGGGTTTGCGAATTTGCATTGAGTGTACTATACATTCATCAAGCATACGCAACCAGTCACAACAGAGGAATGATATGCACTTGGAGTATTACAGCGTGAAAGACCTGACAGGTTGAAGAAGCAGTATTCAGAATACTGGCGCACAGAAGTTCTGTTTTTCACTTTCACATTTTCTTCATAAAATACTCTTATATTCTTCTCTTTCGCTCACTAGGCATAAATACAACATTTAAGTATGTTTTAATGTGGTACCTGTTGTCCAGAGAACAATATATTATCGAATCTTTAAGGGCATGTTGGGTCATCACATCACAAACTAGCGACCGCTCCGGTTGGAATCCCGCGTCTAACTAATTGGATATTCAAATGTGGCCCAGTGAATAGCGTGGGCTGCCACGTATTAGCCAATGAAAAGACAAGCGCCTATACCGCTGCCCTCCCCTAACTCGCTCTGGAACTTACTATTCTAAGAATAGCTCTTCTATCTGGAAACGCCGCTCAAATCGAAAGTATTTTTATGAATGTGTCGGGCTGGGAATGTGGGGGTCTGATCCATCATGTTACATGGCCCCTCTCTTAAATCTTTCATAGGCATGACAGATAATCTCAGAAATCCACAGTTCCCAGATCCCTCAGGTGGTTTTGTCAATTACTCCCTTCTCCCTTTACCCCAAACTAGAGTAGTACATTTGGAACTAAGTGATTTTTCCTTTAAAAAAAAAATCTGCCCCAACATTGCATCTGTTGATGAATTTGGTGGCAAACGCAAAGACCATGAAGTTAGCCCTGCATTAAGTTCCTTTAAGTCACTGGGAGCATCAAGAGTTCTGAATCCACTCATCTGTGAACTGCCCTTCTGTTTACCTCCGACAGTGTTCCATCGCCGACATCCTTGCTATATTTCCTGTTTGTGATAAATGATCTCTCTGAATCACATCATTTCGCAATGTATGAATGGTCCATAGAGATTCATTATGTGAAGTAATGGCTTTGCAATTAAGCCAACTTCCAGATGACGTTTAGAGAGAATGGTTGCATTCCATGTATCTCCCAACATTTCACCTTATCAGAACTTCATCCTTCCCTCGCCACAGGAGAATGATAATCCTGTTAGAGTATTAGCTGAACAACTTTCTCCAACATTAATCTTGGCATTTGGAACTGGGTTAAAATTTTTGGCCAGCACCGGAGCAAAGACAATCACTTCCGGGTGAACTGTGCAAGCAGCCACTGCAGAACTTGTTAAGACTAAAATCTACTAGTGCAGATTTGGTTAGCGTTGGACACAGGGTCTACCTTTCCAATAAGCCTCTTGTGTTTGCAGATGGTAGCAATTTCCCATTATATTTCCTTAACTCATTTCTGTAGTCACTACCAAAGATTTAGAAGTGCGCTTGTCGGTTGAGATTATCTCATTCCGTTATGCCTCTATTTTGATGTGTTGTGAGAAGTCACAGCATTTTCTCTCCTTAGTTGCTATATAGTTGAAATGTAAGCTGTTTCTAATGTAGCAACTGAGTTTGTAGATGCAGCCAGGCTGTGACATCTACTACTACTAATATAGAATTCCAGGTGGAATTTCCAACTAGTTGTCCTTCAGCAACGCTCTAGCTAAGTGCTTTTGAGTGGCTGGAGTATCCGTTCTTTCTCTCCCACATGAGCAAAACGTTTACTATTAGCGAATATAAGGCGTATCCTCTCAGCATTAGAGAAGTCCGTCATTATCACAGCCACCTTTGAAGGGGTGTGATTATATGGGTATAGCTTCTTAGGTCCCAATATTGACTGGAATTTTGGAAGCCATTTTACTGACTTTGAGGACAGGACTGGCCAGTCTTGTGAATATACCTCGCTGTCAGAGTCTCACCTAGAGGTATAACGCGTTGTCTGCACCAACGCCCGACAATACAACGCTAATCTATTATAAGCACTACAGCTATAACGCGGCGTCTTCAACAACGCCAGGCAATCAACGCTGAGCGATACTAAGCAGTCGGCGGTCAGCTGGAACGCAGCGTGAACATTGAGGGGTCACGCGGGCTGACGCGAGCACAACTGTGTTGTGTGCTGAAAGTCCAGACAGACTAGGCTGGGTGGCCGATACGGACTGACGTGTGAAAGCGGCTTGAGAGTTTGATGCATGTCTTGAGAGCTAGCCTGTATGAACGTTGGAGATGGAACGCCTGTCTGTGTGACTTGTAAGTGGAGTGCATTGATGCATTATTATATTGATGTATTGATTGCTTGCATTTATAATGTATTGGATATTGTGAATTGTGATTGCGCGAAGCTTGTATTGTTTCTGATGTGTGCAGTGCGCGAATAAATAGCGCGAATTATATTATCGGCTGTTAGCCTCGTGTTATTTGATAAGCATAGTTAGTATCACACTTGTCAAGATATGAGCCATATTTCTTGCCCTAAGCAAGACTTTGACAAGTGCGAACGTGGGGTCTACGTCCTCATTAGATTTGAACCGTGAAATACGAAAAATAGAGTGTTAAATAATTGTAAAAATGGCGACTGTTGTCGAGTTTTTCTGTGAATCAATTATGAGTATAAAGTGCGAGTTTGGAACAAATGCGAGCGTGTACGTTATAATTTAATAGATAAATACCATCTTTCTAGTTAATATATCGAAACTATAAGTGCGTTTTTGGACTTAGTAAATTTCAACCGAGCTATTGAAGTGATAAAAACAAAATGGCGGCCATGTCCTTGAATGTCATTGAGTAGAAGTAGTGTTAGCGGAACGTTTGGAAAGTGTGAAAAGAGAGTTGTTTAGAGTGGTGATACGACTAACAACAATACTTGACGACATACAAACCTACAAAAACTTAAGTGACATTACATACACCACACACTTGCACATTTTCTAATTTCTCTTGCTCCAAAAATAACAGGTTGGGTGGTGTCATCTACACCTGTCCCTTGTAAACTCCGAAATTTTTTGGTCGACCTGAATTAAAAACCAGTGTGGTTTCGGGCAGTACTGTTCAGCCATTGTCCGACACATTGCCTCAGGAGTACTTGAGTATAAAATTTTTTTTTCTCTTCCTTATATTTTCGTTCAGCAGGCCTAAACACAAGCTGTAATATTAAGTACTGTAAACTTTTGAACTTAAATTACTAACAACGTTATTAATTTTGTGTCTATCTATTTCATCATACATTTTGTTCATCATGTCTAGTTTAAACGAATTCATCGACATGGGTTTAAAGATGAACCTTTCTGGGGAAGAGTTAAGGACCTGGAGTGAGAAAAAGTTTGCAGAATACCTCCTACAACAGGAAAAGATTAATGAGCGTGATGAAAGAGCAGCCGAAAGAGCTTTTAAGCAGGCAGAATCAGATACTGCTTTAAAATTTAAGCAGGCAGAATCAGATACTGCTTTGAAACAGGCAGAAGCTTCTTTAAAACTTAAGCAGGCAGAATCAGACGCTGCTTTAAAACTTAAGCAAGCAGAAACAGATGCAGAAATAAGAAAAGCTGAAATTGTAGCTCAGAGCAAAAGAGAGGAATTGAAGTGCAGCTAAAAATTGAACAGCTGAAAGCAGAAACTTCCAAAGAAAAGGAAGATAGAAAAGCTGACAAAGACCAGCCATATAAGAAATACCAAGGGCTGATTAAAAGTTACACATCAGGTGATTGCATAGCAGCTTTCACCCAAAATTTTGAATGTATTATGGATCATTACCATATCCCAAAGCCAGAATGGAGTATAATATACATGAGAAGTCTTTCTGGAGAACCTCTGAAAGTGATAGAGTCAATTCCAAATGACCTGAAGAAAGATTATCATTATATTAAGACAAAAATTATGTCCCATTTTCTGCTAGATGAAGCAGGCTACAGAGAACAGTTTGGTAAATTGTCTCCTAAACCAACACAAACGTTCTCTGATTACATCTCAGAAATACAGAATGTTTTTTCTAAGTGGCTGTCAGCAGCCAAAGTGAATGGTAATTTTGATAAATTGACAGATCTTATTTTGAGAGATAAAATTATCACATCTCTCCCACCTCCATTTTCGAAATTTCTATTGGAATGTCAGTGTGAAAGTGTACAACAGATTGAAAGTCGTGGCTCAGGTTATTTTTCAGCCAATAAGCAATGTTTCGTTACTGGTTTGACTAGTACAGACTTTGTGGCAGCCGCTACATATGATAGATCTAAGTCAGTGCCCTACAACAAACAAAAGCCCTATAGGCAATCTACTGAACAGCTTAACAAATGTAAATATTGTCATTTGTCACACCACGAAACTGATATGTGAGACCAACATCCTGGTTACATGTCGTACTTACAAACTACATAGCGAAGCAAGACAAAGAAAGAAAGATATACAAACGGAACACCAAATGCTTCCTTTGTAAGGCGTTCGGCCACTGGCGGAAAGATTGTAAAGATAAAAGCTATGTCCAGAAAGGCGAATGCAGCCATGATTGATAGTTCTTCATCAGAAGATGAAAGTATAGAAGATCAAAATGTAAACGCAGCACATTCTATTGATGTGTTTCAACACGACAAATGTACTATCTGTTATCAATTTCATGAGGATGGCATTTTGACATGTGGCCATTCCATTCCTGTTACAAACGAGGAAGCCAATTTAGTAGTCAACTCCCAACGTAAATTAAAGATCCACCATGGGTATATTAATGGTAGAGCTGCCACCGTTTTACGGGATAGCGGCAGTACCCTCATTGGCATTAAGAGAGACTATATCTTACCATCACAATATAGTGGTAAACATGTTACATGCAGAACTTTCTCGGGTAACATCGAGAGATACCCGTTTGCAAGGGCATACATAAGTACACCATTCCTCACCGGAAAGGTCAAATGCGCAGCATTGACCAATCCTTGTTGCGATGTCATCATTGGTAACCTTCCAGAGGTGAATGATATGCCACATGACGGTATTATATCCACTGTCACTTGTAACATTGATAATACCATTCCACCACCATCACAAATCACCATTCATGATGTATTACCACCTGTAAATGAATGTATGTATGCCAATTCGGCAATGTCATCACAGGAATGTAGTTGTGTAAATGTAACACCAAGTTGTAATGTACATGATAACCTTGATATTACAAATGCAGTAACCAGATCTACTGCTCAAATGCAAGATCGAATCGATCAGACAGAGGCTTTACGGCTAATAATCCCAGTTGTAACATCTCCTGAAACAACCAGGGAGAAATTTATAACAGCTCAAAAAGCTGATCGATCGTTGCAAAAGTATTTTAAATTAATAGGCCAAAAGCCATGAGTAGCAAAGAACGCTAAATGGTATTTTGCTCTGAAAAACGGAATTCTGACACGGTATTATACCAAAGGTTCTAGCACTACAGAACAAACGGTGCTACCTTCAGAAAACCGCAACCAAGCATTACAGCTAGCGCATGGCATACCCTTTGCAGGGGATATGGTGTATGCTAAAACACGAGCAAGGTTACTTACTCAATTCTATCGGCCTAAATTTTGCAGTGATACCAAATTGTATTGCAGATCGTGTGACATCTGCCAAAAGCTTGTTAAAAAGGGGAAACACACGCAAGCAGAACTGCAAATCACGGATTTGGCAAGTAGACCGTTTGAAAAGATCTCGGTCGATATAGTTGGTCCTCTTAACCACATAACATCAAGAGGAAACAAATATATTGTTACAATAATTGATGTATGTAGTCGGTGGCCGGAAGCCATTCCGATGAATAATATAACTTCCAAAGACATCATGGAAGTATTCTTCCATATTTTTGCAAGGGTAGGATTCCCTGATACCATCCTTTCAGATCGGGGTAGCCAGTTTATTGCCGCAGCTACACAAGCATTTACTAAGATGTTGGGGGTGAAGCAATGCTTTAACAGCCCGTACCACTCACACTCCACAGGTATCATAGAAAAGATCAACGGCGATCTTAAACATATGCTCTCAAAAGTAACCCAAGAACATCCCGAAGACTGGGACACATATCTACCTGCTATTTTATTTGCATATAGAGAAGTGCCACATTCCAGCACTGGATTCTGACCATTTGAAATAGTGTATGGTGCCAAACCACGCGGCCCATTATCATTGTACCAGTCTATACTGACTGAAAGTAAAACCATATTTACACCCATTTCATCGTATGAACATGTAATATCATTGCGCGATAGAATCATGAAATCATGTGTGTTAGGAAAAGAAGCACTACAAAAATCTGGTGCTATCTACCGACAATACGATAACAGAGGAAATAGAACCATTACTCTGACGCCAGGACAGGACGTTCTTCTCTTATTGCCAAGTGACAGACATCTTCTCACAGACTCATGGCAAGGACCGTTTAAAGTGTTACGACAAATTTCGACAGTAGATTACGAAATTGCAGCTAGGGACAAACACAAGATATTTCATATTAACATGCTTAAACCATATTACCACAGGGACGACGAACAGGTAGATACGACAGCAAGCACAAGAATAGTGGACCAGACAGACGACAACGATACTGAAGAGATACCAACACCAGTACTAGACACGACAACCAACCTACAGGACATAAAGGTAAATCCCAAACTGACGCAGACACAGACTGACAGTTGCAGGCAAGTATTAAAAGACTACAGTACAATTTTTTCTAACAACCCAGGACAGACAGACTTAGTGCATCATCATATTATTTTGACATCTGACATCCCAATAAAATGCAGACCATATTCCATTCCTATACACTACAAAGACAAATTACACCAAGAAATTATTGACTTAGAAGCAAACCATATCATCCGACGTTCACAATCACATTTTTGTTCACCCATTGTCATTATGAAGAAAAAGGACAACACAATAAGACTCTGTGTTGACTATAGGAAACTAAACAGCATTACACAGTTGGATTTAGAACCAATGAGCAACTGTGAAGACATACTAACTGAACTGACTGACTCACGTTACTTTACTAAACTGGACATGACAAAAGGTTACTGGCAAATACCTGTACATGCTGACAGTATATATCTGGCAGCATTTGCCACACCCTGGGGACTTACGAATGGTGCAAGTTACCATTCGGGCTAGTTAATGCTCCAGCAACCTTTGTCAGAATGACAAGACGACCTTTGACAGTCATTTCCAACATCATTTGGTACATGGACGACATTTGCATACATACAAGGAACATGACAGACCACATAACAGTACTACAGCAGACATTCGACAGGATTAGACAACATGTACTGACAATAAAACCATCCAAAGTTGATATAGCCTTTCAAGAAATTACATTTTTGGGCTATAAGATCTCAAATGGCTTCATATCAACTGACGATAACATCATGTCTAGAATTTTGAAATTGTCGCTTCCGACAACCAAAAAAGAATTGCGAAGTGTGTTAGGTCTTTTGAATTACTATAGACAATTTATTCCTCATTTTGCTGAATTGACCAAATGTTTCACTGATTTACTAACAAACAAACATCCAAATGTGATTGTAAATAGCGAATGTTTAAGGCCTGCATTTGCGAAAGTATTATCTTATTTTTCCAGTGAACCTATTCTAAAATTACCTGATATTAGCACTATTTTCAGGATAAGATGCGATGCGAGCTCCGTAGCCATTGGAGGGGTACTGCTTCAAGAGCACGACCAAATATTGTACCCGGTATACTACGTCTCCCGGAAATTGAACACCAGTGAACGAAATTACAGCACGCCGGAACTTGAAGCCCTCGCTCTTGTGTTCTCGGTACGTAAACTTTCGAGATTTCTTTTAGGTAAACACTTCATTATTGAAACAGACAATAGCCCTTTGACATTCATCACCAGTGGTACCCCAAGTAACCACAGAGTGGCCAGATGGTCCCTTCTTCTACAGGACTATAGCTTCGAAATTAGACACATACGAGGCTCACATAACTCTCTGGCCGATCTTCTATCGAGATGTCCATACGACTGACCCAATAGCCAGGTAACACCCGAGCACATTGCAGATGGTGTATAAACTGCAACGTAAATAGTGCTCAACATCACAGCCAATTGTGACTTTATGTCAGGTACGCTGTGAGGAAAAGTGTGATAGGGAAGATTTAATCTCCCATTGTAAATATATTGTGTACATATTATTATTATTATGTGAATGAATGGGTCGTATAATTGTGAGCAATGTGGAAGAATGCCATTATTATTGTAAATATGTAGTAGTATAAGAAATAGACACCAAAAGTGTCACAGGACAGTACTACAGGACCCAAAGACTTACTGAGCTTGAACAGCGCCAAGTAATCCTGAGTACAGCTACAAAGATGGTCCACGACGTTTTAACAAGTACGAATGATGACCTTGACAACCTAATCCGAGGATAAGACGGAAGAAGTTATCTAACAGCTGATGACAAGAACTGGGTGCTCCGTATATTTAAAGTCCATCTAAAACGAGAGACCTTGATGTGAATGTCAACATAACACATGTGTGCAACAACACAGCTCTACACTTCCGTTATAAGTCCATATTAATTTGAAAATTAGACGATACTAAAATGTTTATAAATTTATGACAATTGTATGAAAATTTGGGTATGAAACATTTCCATATACGAAATTGTATATGTCGAGTTTTGTTAAATGTAATCTCAGCATCATGGCTTGATTTACTTTTTCACAAAAGTGACCTTTTGTGCACTTTTGTCAAGGAGGATCAAATTATGACACTAAGAAAGAAAATGTTACTTGTAATTTATTTTGTTGAAAGCATGATAAAATTACTGTCCCTAACTTTTGTTCCATAACCAAGGGACATAACTAAATATTGTTGGTGATGTGTAAATATGTATTGAAACTGCCATGTTTGCCTAATAGGTATCACGTCAATGTGACGTCATGTGTATATGGGAAAACTTACCAAAACTGAAGACCTTCATTGGATATTCTATGAGATAAGGTTAGATGTCCAATGTCGGAGTTATCTTATAGGTAGATACTCACAGACTCACCTGATTATTTGTAATTTTTCTTTTTGGTGGAGAGGTAAGGGTAAGTTAGCCGTAACTACCGGACTGGCTGTGTCTCAGCGAGGTAAAAAACCATGGAATTGATTGAACGTGACCAGTATGCTTGATGGGTAGGCATGGAATTTGTATGCATATTGTTTACTAATCACCTGTACATATTAAGACAAACTAAAGAGTTACGTCAGATGAAGTGCAAAGTTCGATTCTGACAAGATAAAGAACAGCTATATAGAGTACATGAAAGGAAAACCTTTCATGAGAATGAGGGGGGGGGGGGAATGTCAGAGTCTCACCTAGAGGTATAACGCGTTGTCTGCACCAACGCCCGACAATGCAACGCTAATCTATTATAAGCACTACAGCTATAACGCGGTGTCTTAAACAACGCCAGGCAATCAACGCTGAGCGATACTAAGCAGTCGGCGGTCAGCTGGAACGCAGCGTGAACATTGAGGGGTCACGCGGGCTGACGCGAGCACAACTGTGTTGTGTGCTGAAAGTCCAGACAGACTAGGCTGGGTGGCCGATACGGACTGACGTGTGAAAGCGGCTTGAGAGTTTGATGCATGTCTTGAGAGCTAGCCTGTATTAACGTTGGAGATGGAACGCCTGTCTGTGTGACTTGTAAGTGGAGTGCATTGATGTATTATTATATTGATGTATTGATTGCTTGCATTTATAATGTATTGGATATTGTGAATTGTGATTGCGAGAAGCTTGTATTGTTTCTGATGTGTGCAGTGCGCGAATAAATAGCGCGAATTATATTATCGGCTGTTAGCCTCGTGTTATTTGATAAGCATAGTTAGTATCACACTTGTCAAGATACGAGCCATATTTCTTGCCCTAAGCAAGACTTTGACACTCGCATCTCAGTAATAATATAAGATTCCGCTGCGTAATGCATTGTTCTTATTGTGTAAAGAGTCTGCTGCTGGAGTTGCAGGGATCTTTACCTTGAAACTAGTCAACTGTTTGAAAACAGTGATCTTTCGTTGTGTATAGAGCGTCAACTGCTGGAGTTGCAGTGATCTCTACCATATAAGAGTTAACTGTTTGGAGACAGTAATTCTTATTACATTCCCACCCTTCTTCAGGCAGAAAAGTCTTCCCAATTGAGGATGAAAAAGAGGAATGACATCAGTTGCACGCAACTTTGTCCGCTCTTTAATTCCCACCATTTTTCAGGCAGAAACGCTTTCTCAACTGAGGATGAATTGACGGCCGACGTCAGAGACGGATCCTGTTTTATCTCTTCATGAAATTTTTCAGGTTGTCCATGATATGCTCCTAGTCGTATGATACGCCAATGACATCAGGTTGGTTATCATCGTTTCCTGGACACATACTTCGTGTACTCTCTCCACTGCTATATGAATGGCCAGGGGTCCAGTTATTTTGATGGCCTTCCTGGAAATTCAATGAGTTAACTCCTGGTGACGTGGATCCTAGTACACCAGAGAGATAACACCATCGAACAATAGAATAATGTTTTATAGACACCAGACTGTGGTCGGTTTTGTATGACCGCCCATGACATCAGGTAGAGTCTTCCTTTCATCTTGTCCATCACGTATCAAGTACGCTTAATAATACCACTACTTCAAGAATGGCAAGTGACTGAGTTCTTAAGAAATTTCTCCTGGAATTTTCAATCTGCTCCCCTCCCAGCAATTTGATCAGGATATACTGAGAAGATCACACACTGAAGAATAAACCCAGATGTCGAATCGACACTGGACCATAGCCGGTACGAATACTGACTATAACCGAGAGTGTGTTATTGTGGTGTCTTTATGGTTGCCCTATGAATTTAACCATCAGTGCTCACCATCTTAACCCTCAGTATTGCAAGCATGTTATGGGGAGAAGAAAATATAAGGAGTTGTTATCTTATGTGATGTGGTGACATTAAAAATGTTGTAGTTACAACAATATTTCCTCTCTCTCACCCATGCCAGCAATTAATTTTGGAGATGGAGTAGGCCCCATATTCATTTACTGGATCAAGTGTCTTAATTTCAGGGACAAAATGAATTTTTTCCCTGTAATAGCTGTCTCAGTTATATTTAAAAATATTTTGTGTTCTCTGGTGTCTCAGGTACCTTAATTTTTGATACATAGATTGAACAAACAGCATGCACAAAATTATACAACAATATTGACAAGCTAATAAATCAGTTCATTCTGAGAAAACCAAATATCATGGATACATCATTTATGTTGACCCATAAGATATTTATACATCATCTTCAGTCTGCTACATTGAAATCCTACCTGATATATTAAAACAGTGATACATGCAATATTATCACTATTAATGAAATCAAACCTTCTAGAGATTTACCGTGGGCTTAAATGTCTGGACCATAGTGTCCACATATAAGAGACAGGGTCCATTAAACAACACCATAAATACTCCAAGAATTGGGTCTCATTTGCGAGAGGTCACCCCGGATTTTAATACCAACATAGAGATCCCAAAGTGAGTCTTATGCAGAGTATGCCCAAGGTTTGTATCCTGACATCAGGGCACGAGGTATGTGAGCCCCTAGCAGGTTATTACCAGGGTTTAATCCGAGACGAGTGTTCTTTTTCCCAGGGTTTATAGCCCGGAAAGAGCAACCCAGTTATGTGACATGTTTGATTGAAGACAGAGGACCTAGTTAGTAGTGTTCTCTGGAAATATATCTTGAATAATAAATAGCCAAGATAAAGGATATGATTTTGCACGTTTTGTCTAGAGGTCTCTTAAATGAGATAATCATTCCCGCAATAGCCTTTTTGGAGAACCATTTTTCCTTGGCTCAAACCCCCACTGTGAGACTACCAAGTATCTACACATAAATTTATAAAAGTAGAAAAAGGTTTCCTCAAGGCCAAAAGGAGATCTGAACTATTCGCCACAGAACAACTGAGGATCCAACTCACTCATTATAGTGTTGTCAGTGTGATATTCGTCCGTCACATTAGATCTTCCCTTATTTATTTTGTGTCAAAAGTGACCTATATCAGTTGTCCAATATATCTTAGGACTTTAGGTTTCAATAGTAACAAACAAACTCAACAATAACTGCACATAACATCTGTTGAACAAGACATCTACATGACAGGTTCATGACAAAAGTGGGACATACATTCACATAGAATTGTTTACACCACAATTGTACAAGACATACATCATGAGAGATACTTGACAACATCTATACAGGACTTTTCACAATATCTGTACAACCACAGTAACTTAAGACAGTCACCAGGTACAATACTTGACAGCAACTGTACAAGACATTCTCCTGAGACATGTACTTAAAACACTGCTTCATTAAATACACTTTATTGAGCTGATGGTGAGTCGAGTGATGACCATTGTTTCATCTCCTGGCATGTCAACACTTCAACAAATACATATAAAATGTAAAAAATATGTCACACATGCATGTAGATAAACCTGATACACCACCGCCCCTTTTACTCCACCAACCAATCACTAACTCTCCTCCTCCTCTCTAATATCTAACTACACCACTCAGTTACAGTATCTGTCATCAATTCCTGTCTCTTGGGAATTTGATAACATCCTATCATGGGAAACTCAAGGAAGTAACTACTTTTCTGGATCTGTTGGCACCCTGTTATCATCAGCAATTGATGTTGGGAAAGCTCCAGGTTGCAGACTTCCTATAATAAGTTCTATGGCAGATTCATTCTTCTTGAGATCAGAAGTTGGGATGATGACATGGTACTGAATCTTGCTGTTGACCAGACTGTCTGTGAAAACTGTCACTGGGGACTTCACATATCTAGTCCACCTCACTTACTCTTCAAGTCTTCATTCTTAAACACTGTGTGAGCACCAGGCTGGAGATTAACCAAGACAAGTCCTAGCCAAACAATCCCTTGCACTAGTCATTTCACCAGTCTTCTTGAATGGGGTTAACAACCAGACTTGTTGTTTTCGTTCTTAGGTGATTCTGATAATTATGATCACTGTCAGGATCATTATAAGAGTCACTATACTTCTAATCATTGAAGTCTTCAGAACTATTCCTCTCCCTTTGACATTCAGCGGTTGGAGCTGAGATTAAATCCTCCAAGACATTCCTGTATTTTGGAATTCTAGGAAAATGAATAAGTATTCCATTTGGGGCACAGGTTTAAAGGCTGGCAGTTCAGATTGTAGTCATCTGTGATTTTCCCTAGGGTACTTATAAGGAGTTAGTTCTGGATTCTGGGACTACTGGTTAGTTTTCCCAGATGATATAAAGGCCTCTCCACCATCCTGTTTGTTCTATGTTGATATACAAAATGGCACAACATCTCTTTACATGTGTTAAAAGATAATGTTATCATACATCAACATACACAGATTGGAGATGGGGAGGAAAAGGATGGGTGTGGTCCAAACACACCTCTCCTAGTTGATGATGTAGTGAATTTCACTTGGATGTACTGTGGGTGATATGTTTTCATTATTCACCTTTATCTGTGGTAATCACAAGTCTATATCCTGAGACAAGGGTAGCTTACACAATTACAAGCATTTGAAGGCAAGCAGCATGAGCAAGCATTGTGACATAGCAACATGAGACAGGCATTGTGAATCAGACTTGGCTCACATGTACATCATACTATCACCATCATCATGTGTTCTTTCCCCACTGAGTATCTACCACAGTAGGTAACAGAAGCTCAATTGCATAAGCAATTGTTCACATATGCACCAAGCACATATGGGAAAAACATGTTTAGTCCTTGTAAATTTGCATGAGCCATACATTATATTCAGCCAACTAAGACACAGGTTCACACACCTATGGTTCTCTTAAGAACTAGTTCATATGAACCAACCAACAGTAGAGGTACCAGTGTAATACTTCAAAGAGAAATTGTATTAATTCTCTTGAGCATATAGCCACCAGGCATCACATGAACTTTTCAATTCTGGCGTGCCACACACATCCCGCTTACATATGGATATTGAAGCATCTTTCCTTCCACTAGATGTGAGAGGCTATTTATTAAATCACCAACTCACTCACTCCAACATTCTCAGCATTTACAAAGGAACTTGTACATGTTTCATCACTCATTCCAATCCAGACTGCCAAATGTGAACTTGCGAGAGCAATGTACAGTTGGGTTACGAATGAGTCATCCTAGGCATTTGGCAATGCACAAGGGGTTTGCGAATTTGCATTGAGTGTACTATACATTCATCAAGCATACGCAACCAGTCACAACAGAGGAATGATATGCACTTGGAGTATTACAGCGTGAAAGACCTGACAGGTTGAAGAAGCAGTATTCAGAATACTGGCGCACAGAAGTTCTGTTTTTCACTTTCACATTTTCTTCATAAAATACTCTTATATTCTTCTCTTTCGCTCACTAGGCATAAATACAACATTTAAGTATGTTTTAATGTGGTACCTGTTGTCCAGAGAACAATATATTATCGAATCTTTAAGGGCATGTTGGGTCATCACATCACAAACTAGCGACCGCTCCGGTTGGAATCCCGCGATTAACTAATTGGATATTCAAATGTGGCCCAGTGAATAGCGTGGGCTGCCACGTATTAGCCAATGAAAAGACAAGCGCCTATACCGTTGCCCTTCCCTAACTCGCTCTGGAACTTACTATTCCAAGAATAGCTCTTCTATCTGGAAACGCCGCTCAAATCGAAAGTATTTTTATGAATGTGTCGGGCTGGGAATGTGGGGGTCTGATCCATCATGTTACAAATATGATATTTATGATTGATTGATTGATTTAGGAATCGACATCACAGCATTCGGGACATTCTCATAAGTGCTCCGTCCCCATCCTCAGCAGCCAGCGAAGAGTTCCAACACTAATAGTACCAGTAGCAATCTGATTATAAGTTGTTCTCGCCTTTCCTCTGAGCGTTGAGCGTCGGCAAGATCCCCTCGTCACTCCTCGCTGTCTCATTCTTGCCAGACCATGGTAATCCATTTGCTCCTCCGAAGTGTGCACGTGCTCCCACAAGGCCGCAACCACGTCTGCCTTGTCATGTATCAATACTCCACCAAGTTCTGCAGAGCCAGCCAATCTGTCCGCATGTTCATTTCCCAGCACACCGGCATGCCCCGGAGAAAAGATCCAGGCGATGCTTGTCACCCGTGACCTCCGAAGCGAAGCAAGCCACTCTGCACGTAGTCTGCCCGTCCTCACCCTCGTCAGCATGCTTTCTGAGTCAGTTACAATCACGATGTGTGTGTGTGTGTGTCTTATTCTCCATCCAGCGGAGAGCCTCAGTGACTGCTTCCACCTCCATTCTTAAGTTGGATGTTGTGGTATCATATGCCAGGCTCTCCTGCCCCAAACATCGACCATTAGCTTTGGCTATGAACCCCCAGCCACTTCTCTCACCTCTTGACACCGAACCATCTGTGTAGATAATCACATCACCCGAGTGAGCATTGTCCTGAATTAGTTGCTGGATTTCCACTTCCGTGGCCTCTGCTGGCCACTCCCTGCACTCCCGGCTTAATGTGATTATAACTCTGCACAAGTCTGACTGCTCCGCTGGCACTCTGACCCACTCCTCTCCTCGCCTAATGTTCTCTAATGGGCACACCTGTCTGATCGTATCCTCCGCTGAGCCATCCATGATTTCCCTCTTATCAGTCGCTGACCCTTAACTGCGTCCAGCGCCTCATGCAGTGAGTGGTCTGTGTCTGCAGCTACTCTGAGGTATGCCTTCGCCTGCATCACCTTTAGCCTACCAGCAACAGTCGGCAGACCAAGGATGTAACGCATACACACTACTGGGGTGTCTCTAGTGCATCCCAGAATGATCCGCATAGCTTCGTTCTGTATGCGCTCTAACTTCACCAGCTGACTCTCTGAGACAGTGAGCAGGCCTAATCCATAATCAATTACTGAGAGAATCAAGTGCTGGTATAGTGTGAAAAGCATTCTCTGCTCTGTGTCCATTGCAGTCATAGTTTTAAGTGCACTGAGTCCCTTTTGAGATCTTGTCACAACCGTCTCCACATGGACCTTGAAGGATAGGCTCCTGTCAAATGTGATCCCCAGATACTTCAGTTTGTTCTCTCTGCTGACATTTCTACCATCTATCGCGAGGCTTGGGACATCAGCTCTTACAATCCTGTTGTCCAGAGAGCACCACAAAAAAGCCGCCTTTTCCGGGTGGATGACAGCACTCATTTCTGTGCACCAGTCAATCACTTTATCTACTGTCGCCTGTAACTCCTGGGCTGTTTGCTCCCTATCTCTCCCCTGCCTATATGCAAGAATATCATCTGCAAATGTTAGTATTCTTCTAACCCCTGGTGCTTCTAGGTTTGCAATCTTGCTCGTATACACTATAAAGAGCACCGGTGAGACTGCAGATCCCTGTGACAGTCCCGGGGTTAACATATGCACCCAGACGGAGGGCAACCCGACGAGAGTGCTGGGCGGCTGCTATCCAGTTCACCAACCAGGGATTGACCCCCTTCTCCATCAGTGCGGTCATCAAAATATCATATCGAACTCTATTGTACGCATCCTCGAGATCAAGCGCTACCGCCATCGTTTCCTGTCTACTCTGGAACCCCTCATCAACATCAAAGGCAAAAATGACTGCATTTGTCCAGGTATCTTTTCCTGGCCTGTAGCTCACCAGGCCTCTTGGAAGAAGCTTCCCCCGTTCCAAAAAATCCTGCAGCTTAACAGCGACTATCTTCTCTAAAACCTTCCCAAATGTATTTTGAAGGGTGATGATCCTAAAGCCGCTAAGCTTTGACTGATCCTTGAAAGGTTTTGGGAGAGGGATGAGATATCTGAGCACCCAATCCTGCGGTACTGATGCTGTCCTAATGCTCAATATGATATTTATTTATCCACATAGGGGTACATAATCCCTATTACAGTTGGCACCAGGCATTGTCTTAACATTTATTAACGCATTTCGGAATCTTTTATTAATAAGTTGTAATCCAAAATTTGGTTGGATATTTTCTAATCAGGGCTTTTCTATGTGTAAAGTCGCCTGTTATAATGTTTAAACCAAGTGTCATATCATTTGTATTTGCCTTTATATTAGTTTCCCTCCTCTTTCTTTTCTTTGTACCTAAACCATAATTCTCCACTAGATCCTCCTTCTTTTCCCGGTCTTACGTTTGCATTAAAATCCCCTAGTATTATTTATATTTCTGGTGATCCAATTTGAGATACAACAGTTTCTACTTCATTATAAAACTGTTGTATTTTTAGTCACTACTGCTTGTTGTTGGTGCATATACTTGTATAATATTTATATCTATTGGATTGCCTTAGATGTTGACCCTAATAACTCTATATAAAATACTCAAGTAACCATTAATTGGCCGGTGTCTCTGGACGAGTTGTTACAACACTTTCTCCGAAATCCTGTTTATCACGCAGAATCTCGTAGCGGGGGAGAACTGGGAGCGGTTCGTCCCCCGCTGGTGACTTGCGGGATACTGAGCCGGCCGCTCAGAAACAATGGCAAACTACTAAGCGTAATCTAGCCAAGAGATCAACAGACAGCTGAAAGATGCTGCTGTTGACAGCTAAGTCCTGTAAAGGATATGCAAAACATTTTTAACCATTAATTGACATAGCTGGTTCTTTATCAAATAATATTCTTACTTCTTTTTCGTGTGTACCCCTTCCAGAATAAATTATCGTGTTCGTCATTATGATTTTACCAGAACCGTTCCATCTCATCTCACTTTATGCCCTATATATTCATTTTCATATTTTTCATTTTTCTTGTAACATTTTTAATCTTTCTTAACTCTGTCAATGACTTAACATTCCATGTTCCTATTTTAAATTTATCTATTTTAGTTGTGAGTTTTCACTCAGTAATTTGATGGCTGTCTGGTGTCACCTGTGGCTCATGACTGTCCCAATCGGACGAGGATGTCCTAAGACAGTCTTTAACGTCGTTCACTGACTCTAAACTGGATACTCATAAAATCTTGGGAAGATATTTTCGTGGCTCCCCCTTGTCTTCCACATACATATGGGGGTATTTTACTTCTGCATTTGACAGCAATATCCGATTGTCAGGACAAGTGAGTACCCGCCTCTGCTCAGCTGCAGGGTTGTCATCTTATCCCTGTGATACTCAGTCGGTAAACGGTTATGACCATTAAAACATAATTACTTTTGGGCTAATGCTATAAACAATAATGCGTCTCCACAATGTATCGTCCCCAGGTTATGTTATATTTCACATGCTGACATATTGCCATACGATACAGAAATAAACGGAGTCTCTATGGAGAAGTGGTCAAGCCGTTTGACTCGCGCTTCTAAGGTTGTGAGTTCGATTCCGGGCCGCAACCTTCGGTTCACTAGTGGCATTTTTCGGAGACTCCTGGGTCGTCGCTAGAGCTACGGAGTTCGTGCTTTGTGCGACGCTTTCCGCGATGGGGAAAGAGACCGAGCCATATGGGATTAATAATCTGGTGCAATGAAGTCGACCCTGTCGACTTTTAAGCGACTACTTTTTTTTTAAATAAAAGAAATACCCTACGTTGCAATTATTACGTTGTCTTTAATTAGGAAAATCAACAGCAAAATTACCTTGTAACAAAGTCTTGCCACAGATCACTTGGGCCCAAGAGATTCCAACTGGACACATGTCTCGAAATATGTGGTATCCTCGGTTTTGCTCGATTACTAAACCAGACTACGAAAATTGCTTTAAAAATAAACAGGTAAAGTGCTGTACTGCCTGCCGTCGTTTATACGGCTTTTGTTCACATGTGTGATAAATAATACATGGGCGCCTTCACAAGCCTTTACACGTATTTGTTATAGACCAGTCGGTTGTATGTTTCCCTGGCCTATGTGGGAAGCAAACAATAATAACTCTGTAACTAACAATTCATGTCGTGACATGCATCTAAGGAGGATTGGGGTAAAGTGGTCTACCTCAATCCACAGAAAAGAAACGTTAGCTGAAAAATCCAACCAAATATAAACAAGGGTCACATAGGACATTGTATGGGTTGGTTGAGGACCTATACTCTATTGGGAGATAGAAGGAAGAGGAGGAGGAAAAAGAAGAAGAAGAAGAAGAAGAAGAAGAAGAAGAAGAAGAAGAAGAAGAAGAAGAAGAAGAAGAAGAAGAAGAAGAAGAAGAAGAAGAAGAAGAAGAAGCGGGGAAATCAGAAGAAGAAAGGGGAAAAATCAGAGGAAGAAAGGGTAAGGGTGAGGGAAAGTCAGAAGAAGAAAGTGCAGGGATCAGAAGAAGAAAGGGGGGAGGGGATTAGAAGAAGAAGAGGAAGAAATCAGAAGAAGAAGGCGGAGGGGGGGATCAGAAGAAGGGGGGGGGGATTAGAAGAAGAAAGCGGGGATCAGAAGAAGAAGGGGGGGGGGGATAAGAAGAAGACGGGGAGACCATATCAGAAGAAAAATAGGGAAATAATCAGAAGGAGAAGTGGAGGGGGGTGGGGAATCAGAAGAAGACGACGAAAAAACCAGAAGACGAAGAGGAAAAATCAGAATAAGAAGGGGGCGGGGATCAGAAGAAGGGTGAGGAGAAACAGAATGGGGAGGGGGACAGAAGAAGTGGGGACAGAAAAAGGGAGGGGAGACATAAGAAGGATGGAACAGAAGAAGGGGAATAACAGAAAAGGGGGGGGGGCAGAAGAAGACGGGGGGGGGGGGACAGAAGAAGAAGGGGGGAACAGAAGAAGAAGGGAGAAAAACTGAAGAAGAAGGGGGAAAAAAGTAGAAGAAGGGGGAAAACAGAAGAAGAAGGGGTAAAAACGGAAGAAAAAATGGGGAGAAAAACAGGAAAAAAGGGGAAAACAAAAGAAGAAGGGGGAAAAACAGAAGAATAAGCGGTGGAAAAAACAGAAGAAGAAAGGGACGGGATAGAAGAAGAAGTGGGGGACAAAAGAAGAAGTGTTGGCGGGAACAGAAGAAGAAGCGGGAAATAAACAGTAGAAGAAGGGGAGAAAACAGAAGAAGAAGGGTGAAAACAGAAGGAAAAGTGGGGGGGGGGGCAGAAGAAGAAGGAGAAAAACAGATGAAGAAAGGGAAAAAACATAAGAAGAAAGGTGAGGAGGGGGGGGGAGAGAACAGAAGAAGAAAGGGAGAAAAACAGAAGAAGAGTGGGGAGGAAAAGAAACTGTATAAGGAGGGGGGAACAATAGAAGGAGGTGGGGAAAAACAGAAGAAGAAGGAGGGGACATATCAGAAGAAAAAGGGGGGAAAGAAGAAGAAGGAGAGAAAACAGAAGAAGAAGGGGGGCAGAAGAGAAGGGGGGGGGGGGTAAACAAGAAGAAGGGGGAGAGGCAGAAGAAGATGATGAAAAAATAGCAGAAGAAGAAGGGGACTAAACAAAAGAAGAATTGAAAAACAAAAAAACAGAAGAAGAAAACGAATAAGAATGACAAGAAGGAGGAGTAGGTGAAGGAGAAGGAAGAAGAGAAAAAAAGAGACGTACCATTGGTTATTGATGCTATGTAACCTCAGCGTTGAGATGGTCAGTGCACTTCTCACGTCTTTCGACCATCAATGATTGTTTGTTAATTACAGAACAAAGATATTCAAGTGTATGGCATTTTTATCTTCTTTATTGTTGAATGTAATTTTATTTGACATGTAGTTTTGGTTTTGGTTATTATTGTTACATTTTATTATAATAAGAAACAATGTTTTTATTTTCATTATTTTCATTTTTATTAGCTCAGAAGAGACGAAGTAGTAGTAGTCAAAAATAGTTGCATATTCTTTACAGCAAGTTGCTCCAGCATGTATTTTCTGTTTGTGACCTACTGGATAGTTTTTACGTTCATGTATTTGCCATTGCTTTCTTAACTGTCGACGCCTCATTCCATCGAAATCAAAGCAATGCGGTCAGCTTGCAAATCCCCCTTGGCTAATTTCGAACTTCCCACCTCGGTATTCCGGTGATTGTGAAACTGAAACATATCGTGTAAAAAGAAGCAACAATTGACTGTTATTTTGCAAATTACGAACATCGCAGAAACCTGACTCAACGAGTATTTATGTCTTTGAAAGTAAAGTAGAAAACTGCCCCAACCAGTACCAAGTATGTGAAGGTAAAACTGACTCAGCGAGTACCATGTCTTGGAAAGTAACGCAGAAAATTGCCTCAACCAGCATCACGTCTGTGAAGGTAAGGTCTTGTCGGCACACCACAGGTCCTAGTGACTTAGTAAGACCATCAGTCGGATCTATAGTTACTAGAAAAAGAGACTGGGGTCAGGCAATACGACAGAGGAAATGTAGGTGGCAGGGGAAATGACGAAAGATCGAGAATTGCTAACCCATTAGCCACAGACAGTAGTAATAGCATGTATATTTAAATTTTTTAATACTGTACATGCAATATTTACAGATACTGATTTTTGGTGATTCCAACGGAAGAAGCCACTATCATAACATATTGCCACACGCGAACTGTGCAGAGATCAAGAAAGCTCTAACTATACGCTGGCACAGACCTCTACTGTGCGTTAATAAGGCAAACAACTTTTCTGTGTCCTGGGAGCCTCATACTAACCCGTTCATGAATGGAGTAAGTTTTATCTTCTGAGCAGATACTTTTTAGCTAGAGTTCCTCTCTCCCAGTGTGATCCTGTCCGTTATAATTATAAATATAATAGCCTTTAATGGCTCAATTGTTTGAGTCCATAAATAGAGTTCCGGAGAACCAGAAGTCCTAAAGGTGAACATGGAACAGATTTCCTTGAATAATAATAATAATATTCTTGTGGAGTTTCCTTGCCTCTCCTTTATAGCTAAATAATTAATATCTAGGGTATATTAATTAATGACAAGGATAAAGTGAACAATCAAGGAATTCTTTCAACACTCAAGAGTGGAAATGAAATCTCTTCACATGTAATAAACAAACAAACTGGGGTATTGGTCATTCTGTTAAAGAATCCATTATAAACATTAATGCCCCAAACATTCACTTTAACAAAAACCAACATAAACCTCAATTCCCCAGTGGGTTAAATAAGATACATATCTCAGTTGAGTTATACAAAATATAAAGACTTGTCCTAAACTAAATCCATCCATTTCAGGGTCTATGGAACCCAGTTGTAAAATAGGTTCAGTGAAAATAAATACATTGAGTTTTCAGAGTGAGTGTTGATCTGGTCTAGGTAGGATAATAGTTGATTGGTTCCTCCACTCACAGGTACAAGTAAAGGTCCCCTGTTTTGTCTACGGTGATACATGTACTAAGTGATTAGTTGAAACTCTTGCAGGTAGTTTCTTTCATTATAGTCTTCTTCATCTCTCTAGCCTGGTGCTCCTATCAGGAGTCAGATCTGGATCGGGATGCATCTAACCACTACCTGAAATTCCAGTATCAAAACATATATCTACCGATATCATCAATACATGTATATGATCATTAGAAATGGAAGAAGGTAAAATCCCAAAGAAAAAAAAAAGGAAAATAAATACAGGGAATTTTGACCCCAGGGAAAAATAAATAAGGGGGGGGGGGGGGATCTTAGTGTTCCCCAACAGTTATCAACTCCATAGCTGGTTCCTCTCCATCAAATCTTCCACTATAGGGCTCTCAAGGTTTAGACTACCAGATAAGCAGTGTCATCTTCGTCCATGCCTGTCACCCCTGGTCTCCAGGTTGAGTAATATATTGATCGATTCGGAATTTGATAACCATGTTCATCATTCCCCTTTGTACTTAATTATTTTCCCTAGTTATCACTCCATTTAAAAACAAAAAGGCTTCCCACATTAAGGGTCTTAATTCATTCCTAAATGCAATGAGTATTTACTTATAAACAATATAAGTACATTATGGCATCATCTCCTGTATAACATTCAGGTAGGGTGTTGAAGAGAATGTAATCAATATGATTTCTGATCTTATGGTCAGGACTCCTCTATGTCTATGGATGATGTTGATACCAGGTGTTTCCAATAATCATCTCATGCTCTTTTGCCCACTGTACATGTCTGCAACCTCTTTAATTCTGTTCCAGTAGTTCATATTTGCCTGGCTAACATGGCTCGAGGCACAGACATTCACTAGGGCATGTTTCCTTAGCGACTAAATGAGCATGCTCAAGAGGATAGAGGTGGGGCGGATCCGAAGAGAATGGTTGCTGTCTATGGAGCGGTCTCGGCTGGCAAAGATTAGTTTCATCTTCGTGCCAGGGCATGCGGGAGTACAAGGAAATGAGCGGGCTGACAAGCTCGCAGGTAAGGCTACTGTGGAAGGCGGACGCGCCATGGACCAACCTGACATTCTGAATGCTCTACGAGAAGTAAGACTTTTGCGAGAACCAAGTGATGACTGTGAATATACAACCATGGCCAGACTGCGAGAACAGAAAATTAAAAGAGGGGAGGCCAAACAAGAACACTACGCAGCAAGCCAAAGAAGACTGATAAACCAACACAGAAATGGTGTCGTTAGCCGCTACACGCTGCGGGATTAGCTGAGGAGGGGATCCGAGCACTTATGAACTGAATGGTTCGATGTGCAACGAGGATGATTTGTCGACTAACTAACTAACTATTAACTAACTAACTAACTAACTAACTAACTATATTTGCCTACTATGCATCCGCAATGTTGATTTTCAACTTTAGCATGAACGTTACTGTCACATGCCTGTGTTCAGTGCCATTAAGGTGAGTGGCCGTACAATATAAACAGTTCACGAGGTGAAAGGGCATTCACCGGAAAGAAAATATAAGGAGATAAACGGGGAAGGGTGTAAAGTAGAGGGGCTGCAAGAAGGGGCAGACAGTTGGAGCAGTGAGGTGGTGTTTGTGTGGATCATTGTGAGGGGGCATAGAATTGTTTAAAAAGACAGGGACAAAGATTGACGGGGCAGTTGAGGTTTAAACTCCGAGCTGAGAGGGAGTTGAGTGTAGACCAGACCAGGAGAAGGTCGTGGGCTGATAAAGTGAAGAATTGTGACGGAGTTTGGAAGATAACTCCGCACTGTGGGTTCCAGGGATAGTGAGTGGAATTCGAGACCCATAGTGGGTTACTTTGAGTCGGGCCTAGAGAGAGGCTAGTATACCTGTCGTGTGGGACGAGATTTTAGTAGCCTTGAGAGGCAATGTTATTCGAAGTGTTCCACTGGCATGGAGATATATTCTTAGAGAATTATTGTTCCTGGATTTATATGCTACATGTGTCTGTGTTAATTCAGAATTAAAGGAATATTATGTGTGCAAATTAACGCTTGTTCACTGACTGGTGTTTGGTGGTGATGCATCTTGGTTAATCTGTTGTTAAACATCACATTTTACAAGGACATACCCTAGACACAACCATAGCCACTCTATCTGTCACTTAGTCAACATTCACTTTGTGTCAGAGAAGATTTCTGAGGGCTCTCCGGTCAAGAATAAACACCATTTTCAGTAGACAGCGCATTTCAAAAGTCTCGGAGAATTAATACAGAGTCCACGAGAAACCAGATAAAAATAACACTTCTCACTCAGAGAGAGAGAGAGGGTGGACAGAGGAGCATGTCCACGGGATAAACACTGGGTTTTTTTCCGTGCGGGAACTGGGTAGCACAGAGGTCACGAGAAGGTCAGGACAGGTAAATTGGATACCAGGCAGTATTTCTTCAGCTATCAGGGACGTCAGAAAATTAACGCAAACAGGCGCGTGTGTCTATAAGGTCAGGTGAACTTGTGGACAGCGAGTGTGTGTGTACGGCGTCTTCAGAGTTCGGCGCAGATAATAAGACGGAAAGGGGCGCCAGGGGAGTTACGAGGGTAATTCATGGTTAAAAACTCGCCAGGAGGAGGGGAGTTATAGGAGGAAAGTGTGGGGAACACACAAAGGTGACAATCGTTGCTCCACAGAAAAGTAAAAGTTTCTACACGGATTATTGTGATAAAGAGAAACAGAGATGACCTTGTGAGTCAAGGCCGAGAACCAGGGAATTTGACGGGAAAATTTCCACTGAGAATAACACGTTGGGTTTCTACTGAAACTAGGATTTACGTTTAACGTCTTTGTGTGTCGTCATCAGTCAACAAACCACAACAGTCATTCAGGTGCCGTCTTCGCAAGTATGAGCGCATTTCTTCACCAAAAAAGACTTGCAAAACGGATTTAAAGCGCGTGATCATTTTCTGCCATTCTTTGGTTTAACCGGGTCAGCAACAGTGAAACCATACCATCACTTCAAAGCGACAGTGACTACGCAGATAAACATTCATTGATTTTAAAGGTATTTTCGGCTCCCCACAACGCAACGAAAACCCTATATTTCTGGCAAAACAAGAGCGATAACAGACATTATACAATCATAGGCCAACTCTACAGGGAGGATTACAAAAAACGTTACGGACTGTGTAGAGACAAGGCGTTGGGATAAGTATCATCATCTTCAACTTTTACGACAGTCGAAAATCGTGTCACCACGTCAACAAAAAGTGACAACGCATCAGAACATTAATTCATTGTGGGAATCTACAGCGTAATCTTTTCAAAACAGTAACGGACAAACATTTCCAGGCGATTTTCGGACACTATTAAAAACAAACTAAGGACTTTTGTAAGATTCTACCATCACATTGGTGGCGGCAAACCTTGTTTGCTTCTGTTGTTCTCATCGTCCTAAGTATTGTTGTTGTTGTGCATTACGTAAATATTTGTATGTGGTCCAGTGTTCGTTATAAGTAGGATATTTTTGCATTGTTTCTCGAAATGCGGGAGACGGCGCAAAGGTGAAATTGTCTAGGTACATATTGTATGTTGTTGAGAGACAGCTGACGAGTCAGTTTGTTTTGTGCTGTGGCATTGGGTCGTCTCGACATTATACACGGTGTCCAAGTGTCTACGTCAGATCTATGTACATTATTCATTTTATATTTGTTCTTTTTACTGTTTTCTCTTTACTGTTGTCACCGAAAAAACTGCAGTTTAATGATTCCTTGATAACTTACATATTAAAATACAAGGAAGGAGAAGGGTTAACAATTGTGTACTTCATTCTGCGAGGAGGAATAAAATTCACGAGCATTGACCTACGAATATAAAAATAGGATACAGGTACGCGCCGAGGGCAGTGACTCCCGCTAGTATCGGGGCGACGGGAAAATGAACGGAGAATGCTTTGAAGTGCAAACGAGCGATGGACAGAGGACCAGCTCAACAGCGGAGAACGGAGCGCCCGGACGTATACGTGATTTCACTGAACTTTTGATGTTACGGGAACGACAAAGGCGATTGTTGATGTATGGACATCAAACACTAACGAAGAACGGAAGGCCCAATATAAATAGTAGCAACTGGGATGGTTGGGTTAGTGTGTGCTACCGAAAGGGACGGCAAACTGGATTTATGTCTCCTGAAAATAGCAAAGAAATCATCCCGGGAAATGGGATAGAAGTGATTGTGTGCTAATAGATTTCAATGCTTGGAGTATCATTAATTCTAGATATATAAGGTTCTACTACACAGCCTGACCTATCAAAGAAGATCAACCAGTACATCTCTTGTACAGAGAAAGCAGTGTTGATAATACAGGAAAGACATTTTAATTTAATCAGGCACTTCACAGGTGCAGTGAAAGTATATCACTATAGCAAATGCAAAGTGGGTGACTTAACGAATGTCAAAAAACAGGTTTTGGTGAACCTTAGAGAAGAAACTTTATTCAAGCATAGAAAATAGGATAAAACATTTTCATTTAGTACTCACCTAAACGAAACAGGGAAGAACCCTAGACCAGTGTACATATATTCAGAAAACGGTTAAATAACTGTGGACAGGTGTGAGGTGTTTTCACTGATGGATTATAACAACATAAAACTGAGAACTCTGTCTACGGAAAGGACTTACCGTGATCACATTACTGTACGGTGTTACTGTGGTGAACAATTGTTTGTGTTTTCAAGAATTGGATTAAGTCAAGACCCAAGCTGAACGGATCATACCGGGTGAGAACGTTCTAAGTCTGTGTTTGATATCTGATGTTTTGGCCTGTTGAATATGCCGGAGAAGATTACGGAGACTATCTATCAACATCTTATCTTGCATCCACACTAGAAGAACATACCAACTGCATAGACACTATCCATACATACACCAGACATAGTTTTTATTAATAAATCTTTTGTTTATTGTTGAAAGGAACTGTTGTCGGAGTATGTGTTGAAGGAATAACGGAGAGAGAGTGAAAGAAATAGATATATGGAAGGGAAGACAGAAGAGAGGAGTGTAGACTAAAGTCAGGCAATAATCCCAAAATAATAAGTTGAAGATGTACTTGTTGATTCCAACTTCCTCTCAGGAAAACAAGTGACATAATTGGTGGAGCGAGCGGGGTAGAAAATAATACCCATATGACCTGGGCATAACAGGGCATATACATAGAGGGGTACCTGCATATTGGCACAGACATAGCGGAGTACCTGCATGTTGGGACATACTGATTGGAATAAATATAAGTATACATTGATGACTTTTAATGGAAGGACGTCCATTGGATATATGGTGCCATTACATTTATGGTAGAACCATTTCATTAATGCTGGTGACTTTACAGTGAGAAAGTTCCAGACAGAGTGAATGTGGATAGGTGGTAAGACACATTACATACCTAGTCACACGGTCACACGTCTACATAAGTCTTTATCCTATATCTCCTCTGGTGGATGAGAGAGTGGTTGTGATGTACGGTGTGGTGTTGTAGATTTAGAATATTTAATAGACATAGATAAATGATATAGGTTCTAGGTAGATTATCTGTTTATAGGAAGGACTTCTTTATTGCTTGAGGTGTCTGTACTCTATTTGCGGACTTACATTCTTAACTATGGCAACTCCTAAAGTAACTACAGCAGAACTAAGGGCCAACGGGGAGGAAATTGGTTTAGCTGGCTCGGAACTAACTGATTACATCCAGGAAAGAGAGCGAGAGATTCGTCAAGCGGAACGAGAAGATCGGAAGGCCGAGTTGGAAGTGAGAAGAATAGAGGTGGAGACCAAACGAATGGAAATGGAACAAGAGGCCAAGAAACTGGAACAGGAGACCAAGCGACTGGAAATGGAACAAGAGGCCAAGAAACTGGAACAGGAGACCAAGCGACTGGAAATGGACCAGGAGACCAAGCGACTGGAAATGGACCAGGAGACCAAGAAACTGGAAATGGAACAGACTGCCAGGAGACAAGAAATGGAACATGAATACCGCTTGAAAGAGTTAGAACTCAAGACACAAACTAAGGGTGAAATAGATGCAGCAGAAGGAAGTTCATCTTCACCTGGGGCAACCCACATGATTGGGCAGGGTTACCATGCCATGAAGTTTCCCTTGGCGGTCTTTGATGAAAGTAAAGAGAAGATATACCAGTTTTTGGATCGGTTCGAGGCTATGGCAGTCGCTATGGGACTGGATAGAACCAGATGGGCTCTTAAATTATCCCAGGCTTTACGTGGTTCAGGGTACGAGGTCTACACACGCCTACCACCAGGACAGGAAAATCAGTATGAGGAATTGAAAGCCGCTTTGATGAAACATTATGAAGTCACAGCCCAAACGTATAGGAAGAAGTTTAGATCGTCTAGACGAGAGCCGGGAGAACTATTCGCCGCCTACAGTCTAAGGCTAAAATCCTATCTCTAGAAATGGATGGACTTGGCAGAATTCAAGAGGGATTATGAGAGTCTCGAAGAGATGATGGTGGTCGACCAGATGCGAAAGCAAATGTCGAAACCTCTCAGAACCTTCTTGGGAGAACAAGGGGCGGAACGGATTGATGTTGTGAATAAGCTGGCGGAACGATTCGTGGAAGTACATGGTGAAGCGGAGGAACTAAGTACACAAACCAAAGGTCAGGAGAAACCAGAGAAAAAGAAACCTAAAAACTGGGAAGGAGAAAAAGTGGAACCTTATATAAAGCACACAGAGGAGAGTTCAGAGAAGGTGAAGGTAGGAAACCAGAGCACCTCGAATTCTCAAGCGAAACGACCGTGGTCTGAGAGGTGGTGTTCATTCTGCAAGGTACCATCGCATAACACGAAGGACTGCAGATCGAAACCTAAAAGTTCTTACTTCGCAGCATGCAAAGTGATTCCTACATCGGTGATCACAGACAAGGCTGAGGTTGGCGAAGGAGAAAGGAACACAAAGGACACACGGAAACCTAGGAAGGGAACATGGTGTACACACTGCCAGTCGATAACACATAATACTGTGGACTGCAGATGCAAGGCAAACGATGCCAATTGCATAACCAACCTCGAGGAATCAAAAGAGGAAGGCAAGGAAACGGTCAAGGAGATGAAAGACACTCAGGACCAAGAGAGACCACCTGTGGTTGAACTGATTGAAGTCAATGGCCAACAGGTTGCTTGTCTCTACGATACAGGTTTGGATGGGGAAGCGGTGGTGGACGCCAGCTTGGTAAGCCCAGACCAACTTACAGGGGAGACCATAGAGCTAAAGCCGGCAATGAGGAGTGCTGTTACCATGACGCTGCCAATCGCCAAGGTGGAGATTAAATCCAGGTACGTCACGGGCATTATTCCTGCGGCTGTATTAGCTGACTCCCTATTCCCAATGATCATTGGCACGAAATATGTCTTTTTGGGGATGCCCAAACAGCCAACCCACAAGGGAACAGTAGTCAGTGGATCGCAAGGGAAGGAAAAAGAGGCAGAGACACTATGCGACAACTCGGAGATAGGAGAATTGCATACTGCCCAGAGGAAGGATACTACGTTGCATCCTTGCTACAGGAAGCTGCAAAGAAGTGCTGAGCTACCAGAACGGGGACAGTACTATCTGAAGAATCAACTACTCTATCGGAGAGCTGGGAGGGGAGATAACCTGCATGAGCAGTGGGTGGTTCCAGAGACCCACCGTCCTCACATTCTTCAGAGTGGACACACCATAGGCGAGAATCGACATATGGGTGTCAGAGAGACCTTGCAGCAAATATCCGGCCATTATTGCTGGCCAGGAATGACCGGAGATGTACGCCGGTGGTTGAAGTCTTGTTCGGAGTGCCAGAACGCACCACCCAACAAGCGGACTAAGAGTAAAATCGCTTTTAAAGTGGAAGACAAAGTGGAAGTGTGGGGTCCAGCAGAGACCAATATACTCCAAGTAGGATGGAAAGGACCTTATCCTGTGGAAAAGGTGGTGTCCAAAAACATCTACAAACTACGGATCGGGAAAGAGCAGAAAAATCTCCCTAGACATCTCATTAGGAAATATGAGGAGAGATCCGGGAGAAAAGCTTCGCACTTTATGGTGAGGGCAGCCATTGGGACAAAAGTTACCAGTCCAGACGAAGACCAGAGATCGCCAGTACAACATAGGAGGGCCTATGGGACAGTACGTGATAGGTCAGATTTACCCAACGACAGGAGGAGGGAAATCACAAGTCAGGGAAAGGACAAGAGTGAAAGTTTCACCGGTAACCAAGTTCAGAAGGGGTGGGTAACGTCGGGAAAGGCGAGAAATACCCAGGACTCCAACCGAAGATTGGCTGACCAGATACAATATCGCCCAAGATGGTCCTGGAAGCAAAAGTCCAGGAGATTTGGGAAAGACGACTCGGTCCAACGAGGACGAGGGGGGACATCCTCAGAGGCAAAGCCGGGGGAAACCAAGAGGACATGGAAGCAGTGTTACAATCAGGATGGGACAATCCGTCTGTATTGTGAGCCATCGCTTACGCCAGTGGAAAGGAGGGCGACTGAACTTACAGGAGCGATGAGCCAACACTAGTTTCAGTCATGAGTAGTATGGTAGGGTGCTTATGAAGCCGCCTACTGGATGAGGTGTTGATCCATGTGAGGATCCAATCATATCATCAACACGTGATGTTAATAGCTACTTCAGAGAAGCTCAACGCACGGTGGATGTGATGGACGTTGTTGTTGCAACAGGACTTCACAGTGGAATACATTCCTGGTAAGGAGAATGTAGGAGCGGATTTCTTATCTAGACATCCAACTCCAGAGGAAGAGGAATAAGTTGGAGGATCATAGGAATCAAAACTACAGGGATGAAGAGTCGACGCGGTCAACTCTCTTAAGAGGGGGCCTATGTCACCGAAAAAACTGCAGTTTAATGATTCCTTGATAACTTACATATTAAAATACAAGGAAGGAGAAGGGTTAACAATTGTGTACTTCATTCTGCGAGGAGGAATAAAATTCACGAGCATTGACCTACGAATATAAAAATAGGATACAGGTACGCGCCGAGGGCAGTGACTCCCGCTAGTATCGGGGCGACGGGAAAATGAACGGAGAATGCTTTGAAGTGCAAACGAGCGATGGACAGAGGACCAGCTCAACAGCGGAGAACGGAGCGCCCAGACGTATACGTGATTTCACTGAACTTTTGATGTTACGGGAACGACAAAGGCGATTGTTGATGTATGGACATCAAACACTAACGAAGAACGGAAGGCCCAATATAAATAGTAGCAACTGGGATGGTTGGGTTAGTGTGTGCTACCGAAAGGGACGGCAAACTGGATTTATGTCTCCTGAAAATAGCAAAGAAATCATCCCGGGAAATGGGATAGAAGTGATTGTGTGCTAATAGATTTCAATGCTTGGAGTATCATTAATTCTAGATATATAAGGTTCTACTACACAGCCTGACCTATCAAAGAAGATCAACCAGTACATCTCTTGTACAGAGAAAGCAGTGTTGATAATACAGGAAAGACATTTTAATTTAATCAGGCACTTCACAGGTGCAGTGAAAGTATATCACTATAGCAAATGCAAAGTGGGTGACTTAACGAATGTCAAAAAACAGGTTTTGGTGAACCTTAGAGAAGAAACTTTATTCAAGCATAGAAAATAGGATAAAACATTTTCATTTAGTACTCACCTAAACGAAACAGGGAAGAACCCTAGACCAGTGTACATATATTCAGAAAACGGTTAAATAACTGTGGACAGGTGTGAGGTGTTTTCACTGATGGATTATAACAACATAAAACTGAAAACTCTGTCTACGGAAAGGACTTACCGTGATCACATTACTGTACGGTGTTACTGTGGTGAACAATTGTTTGTGTTTTCAAGAATTGGATTAAGTCAAGACCCAAGCTGAACGGATCATACCGGGTGAGAACGTTCTAAGTCTGTGTTTGATATCTGATGTTTTGGCCTGTTGAATATGCCGGAGAAGATTACGGAGACTATCTATCAACATCTTATCTTGCATCCACACTAGAAGAACATACCAACTACATAGACACTATCCATACATACACCAGACATAGTTTTTATTAATAAATCTTTTGTTTATTGTTGAAAGGAACTGTTGTCGGAGTATGTGTTGAAGGAATAACGGAGAGAGAGTGAAAGAAATAGATATATGGAAGGGAAGACAGAAGAGAGGAGTGTAGACTAAAGTCAGGCAATAATCCCAACAGATAATAAGTTGAAGATGTACTTGTTGATTCCAACTTCCTCTCAGGAAAACAAGTGACAACTGTTACATATAATATTTGAGTTCTTTGGATATATGGTATTGGTGTAATTCTTATGTTAATATAGCTTCTATCTAGATGGTATTTGTCAGTTTATATTATTCGCACGGTATGGTCTTTCATGAGCATGTTTATGTCAGTGGTTTTTATTTCTATGTAATCATCCGTCTGCGTTTCACCGGCCTATGCGTCTAGCGTTTAATAGTTGGCACTTAGTGTGTATCATGCATTTGTGTATGTATATGTATGTTTAAAACTATTTCCAGGAATTGTTCTACAGCTATTTGATATATATATATATATATATATATATATATATATATATATATATATATATATATATAAGGGAGTATAGGTAAATACACCCTCACTACCTAGTGCTTATAGAGTGACTGGGTGAGTACAGAGTGATATTGTAGCACTACGGATTTACGTACACAGGGAGTGCGGGTGTACTTAGGGAAGTGACACAAAGACGAACAGCAGAGTCTGTACATTTATAGTTGGCTGATTCACAGCAACGTGTCCACAAGTACAAGATGCCTACTTTAATGGATTATATTGAAGCAGGTGAAAGAATAGGCCTGAAAGGTAAAGAGTTACAGGAGTATGCAGAAGCGAAAGAACAAAAGCAGACGGAAAGAGAGGAGAGGCATAATGAACGCGAGGCAAAGCGTCTACAGGAAGAGAAAGAGACGCAAGTAAAACTAGCTGAAATGGAAAACAAGCGTCTACAGGAAGAGAAAGAGACACAAGTAAAACTAGCTGAAATGGAAAACAAGCGTCTACAGGAAGAGAAAGAGACACAAGTGAAACTACAAATGGAACAACTAGAACTTGAAAAGTTAAAACAAACAAATGCGGTGGAAATCGAGAAAGAGAAGATTAAAATGGAAGCTGAAATTGCACTAAAAAAACTAGAACTATCTTCGAAAGGTCAAAGTGAGGAAAGCAGAAGACCGTCGCAGTCGTCACAGAGATTAAAACTGCCATATTTTACAGACCGGGACCAACTTGAAAATTATTTGGCCAGGTTCGAGGCATCAGCCAAAGCGTTAGGTATTCCAGAGAAAGAGTATGGGATGAGACTTGGCGAATTTCTTACGGGCAAGGCACTAGACACCATGTTCAATTTACCTGTAGAAGAAAGAAACAACTACACTATCTTACGTCAACGTTTGCTGACAAAGTTCCAACTAACTGAACATGGATATAGAACAAAGTTTAGACAGTTAGTGCCAGAGACAAATCAAGATTTCACAGATTTTGTTAACACTGTAAAGAATACATTTAACAAATGGATGGAGCTTGCAGAAGTAGGGAATGATTTTAATAAATTAGTAGATCTAATGTTAAGAGACAAGGTAGTATCTGCATGCAATTCTAATTTAGTGGCGTTCTTTGAGGAACGGAAGCCAAAGGACATAGACACAATGTCACAGTTAGGGCAAAATTACATGACTGCACATCCAAACAGTTCTATTGGTAGACTTATTAGTGAGGAAATAGTCTGTGCAGCGTATACGAAACAGGACCAGAATCCAGTTATTAGACCAAGATCAAAAAGTGTAGATTTAACACAAAGATATGAGGAACAAGAACCTAAAGACAATGGTTCCCGTGGCAACTATTTTGGCAGAGCAGGACGGTACCCATACAAAAGGGGGAATTTTCAGAGACGGCCAAATAGTTATGCCGGATGTTGGAATTGTGGGAGCTGGAGACACAAAATGGCAGATTGTGATGCACAACCATCAGATGGACCAACGAACAACAGTAAAAGGGAGATCACTTGTTTCAAATGTGGAAAGAATGGGCATGTCATCCATCAATGTAGAATAAGAGAAACAGAGCACTCAAATGCAGCGCAAGTAATTGAGATGCTGAACAATGAAGATTGTAGTGGGTGCAAACCTCTTTTTGAAAAAGACGGTCAGCCAGTCTTAATATGTGGTCATACAGTGAAAGCAGGATCAGCAGTCCATGAAGGAGGAAGTCTGAAGATGCATCATGGGTTTGTTAATGATAGGTCAGCGTTAACAATTAGGGATTCCGGATGTACGTCCATCGGGGTGAGAAAGAGTTTAGTGCATCCCTCGGATTATACAGGAAAAAAGATTAGATCCATAACATTTAATGGGACAGTAGAGTTCTACCCACTAGCCATAATAACAGTAAAAACACCATATATCACTGGAAGAGTGACAGCGTGTGTTTTGGACTCACCAGTGGCTGATTTGATCATAGGAAATGTTATAGGAGTTAAAGATTGTACAGAAGAGAAAGTAGTTTATTGGGACCAAAAATATAGTGTAAGCAGTAATGAGGTAGTTACCACAAGAGGACCTAAATTAGAGAGTATAGCTGAGGTAGAAGATGCACTTGAAGTAGACACAGGAACTCAGGACAAGGATAGGAAAGCTGAGCAGGTGAGAATGGATTTCAAATGTAGCTGTAGGGAATCCCAGAGACAAGATACTACTCTGAACAAATGTTCCCAAGGGTGTAGTAGAGTAGAAAATAGTCAGTCAGGGAAGGGAAGATGGTGTTTCGAGAGGAAGAACAATGTTCTCACTCGCAGCTTTTCAGATAGCAGAACTGCACGTGGGCAAGGAGCAGTACCTTTAGCACATAGAGACCGATATACTAGAACAGCTCAGGATAGGGCAGGTGCAGGGCACATAGGAGTAAGGCGGAAGCAGCATAGAGCAGGATGCCAGGTATATTGGCCAGGATTCAATAACGAGGTCAGACTAAACAGAGACTCCAGTGTAACAGTACAATATGCAGATAGAAAAGTTGAGTTAGGTCTAAAGAGTGTTCGCGACATTACTGACCCAGGGCCAGGGATAGCAAACAGATGTTGTAATTGTAGAGGTACCATGAGTCATGGGTACATGAAAGGTAGACACAGCATCGACAGGAATCAGAGGTGGGTTAATGCAAGAACAGAACCACCTGATATAGGGTCGGTACACAAATAGTATTGTGTGGTCGTGAAGTAGTAAGAAACCTGTGGGTACATAAGTATAATGCTTTCCTATGACGTATTATTATTATTATGTGATGTAGTAGTTCATGCATTGATACAAAAGATAGAAAGATGGTTGTATTTATGTGTGGGGAATTGGGGATTGTACTATGAGCATTTGATGTATTATTTAGTGTGGTAGCTAGAGTAATTTGGATTTATACTTACGACTACCCAGGCAATGTGTCTGGGTCACATATTTGATAAGTATTAGTCTCCCAACATTTGAAAACGATGTTTTCTTTTGAGGGTGGGGAAGTGTCACATGCCTGTGTTCAGTGCCATTAAGGTGAGTGGCCGTACAATATAAACAGTTCACGAGGTGAAAGGGCATTCACCGGAAAGAAAATATAAGGAGATAAACGGGGAAGGGTGTAAAGTAGAGGGGCTGCAAGAAGGGGCAGACAGTTGGAGCAGTGAGGTGGTGTTTGTGTGGATCATTGTGAGGGGGCATAGAATTGTTTAAAAAGACAGGGACAAAGATTGACGGGGCAGTTGAGGTTTAAACTCCGAGATGAGAGGGAGTTGAGTGTAGACCAGACCAGGAGAAGGTCGTGGTCTGATAAAGTGAAGAATTGTGACGGAGTTTGGAAGATAACTCCGCACTGTGGGTTCCAGGGATAGTGAGTGGAATTCGAGACCCATAGTGGGTTACTTTGAGTCGGGCCTAGAGAGAGGCTAGTATACCTGTCGTGTGGGACGAGATTTTAGTAGCCTTGAGAGGCAATGTTATTCGAAGTGTTCCACTGGCATGGAGATATATTCTTAGAGAATTATTGTTCCTGGATTTATATGCTACATGTGTCTGTGTTAATTCAGAATTAAAGGAATATTATGTGCGCAAATTAACGCTTGTTCACTGACTGGTGTTTGGTGGTGATGCATTTTGGTTAATCTGTTGTTAAACATCACATTTTACAAGGACATACCCTAGACACAACCATAGCCACTCTATCTGTCACTTAGTCAACATTCACTTTGTGTCAGTCACCCATTATTATATTTAATTCTGAATGCTTGCATTTCTTTAAGGCATTCTCCAAATAATTATAAAATTATTTGATTATGTAATCACTGCTGTCTGTTGTTGTTGCATAAACTTGTAAGATGTTGATATCGAAAGGTCTTCCACTCAACTTTACTAGCGATATTCTTTCTGACACAGTCCAATCTTTTGATCGACTTTGATATCTCTATATGCATTACAGTTGCTCCCCCTCGCTGTTTTTTCTCCCCTGCAGAATGGATTATGCTTTATTCCTCGGATGTTATAATGCCCATCCCTTTCCATCTGGTCTCCCATATACCTAACATATTAATTTATAGTCTTCTCATTTCGTTCTTAATGTTATCAAATTTTCCATCCCCAATCATAGTTTTTAAATTCCATTTCCCACTTTCAATAATGTACACATTAGCACCCAGTCGCTTGCTGACGGTCTGCACATGACTACTCCTACCGCGCGAGGCTACTCCTACGGAGCACCCATTTACGCCGTTTCTATGATTTTCGATGCAATTGCAAAACATGATTTTCTTGGCATCTGTAAAGAAGGTAGTTTGCCATCGCTTTCTGACTTAGCAGTGACCGTACTTGTCGATGACCGTAGCCATTGCCCCCCCCCCCCCGCTCCGCTCCCCCCCCCCCCCGCCCAAGAAAAGAAGAGATTCTCTGCCTACCGTCATGAAATTGGAGACCATAATCTATAACTATCTGTCGGCTGTTCTTCAACTTCATCCACCACCTGCACTCATGGCTTCACGTACCCTTAACAGGGGGATAAACGGGTACTACTCCACTTTGCCCAGGTGTGTCCCGTAGGCTAGCGGAGGCAAGGAGGCACCACCCACATATACCCACATAATCACACGCACTCCCCTCTCTCCCTCCTCTCTCTCTCTCTCTCTCTCTCTCTCTCTCTCTCTCTCTCTCTCTCTCTCTCTCTCTCTCTCTCTCTCTCTCTCACATACATATAAATAATCAAAAACACACTAATAAACAATCGTTCATTCGTAATACACACACACATTCTCTCTCTCATCTCTCCCCCCCCCCTCTCTCTCTTTCTCTCTAACTCTATCTCTCTCACGTAATTTGCTCACACCCAAGAGAGAGAGAGAGAACGAGAGAGAGAGAGAGAGAGAGAGAGAGAGAGAGAGAGAGAGAGAGAGAGAGAGAGAGAGTGGAAGATAAGTTATGGGAGAGACAGCAAGATAAAATAAAGTGAAAGTCCCGCCCATTTGATATAGAGACAATAGCAAGTAAAACAGTGTTCACATTTCAATGTTTATTGATTCAAGTATTAATTTATGACTGTTTTTTTTTTCAGGCTAAACTGGCCACCATGGGCAGCCTAATACCAACATCTAATGCCATTGATAAAATTCCCTCACAAGGACACTATCTCATTATTCTTAATCATTATTACCACATGACCACCGCGCATCTTAGTGCTACTGATTACATGTTACGGAGCATCAAAGATGCATTAGTTCGTCTATTTCAACGCAACCCAAATGTGAAAGTCGTTTTACAGGTATGATGCAAACATTACTTTCTTGTGTGTGTGGGAGTCTCTGTGACGAAGTGGTCAAGCCGTTTGACTCGTGCTCCGAAGGTTGTGGGTTCGATTCCGGGCCGCGTCCTTTGGTTTACGAGTTAAATGTTTCGGAGACTTATGTGGGTCGTCGCTAAAAGCTACGGAGTTCGTGCTTTGTGCGACGCTTTCCGCTCTGCGGAAAGAGACCGAGCCATATGGGATAAAACCTGGTGCAATGAAGTCGACCCTGTCGACTTTTAAGCGACTTTCTATTACCTTTTTGTATAATGTTTTGTCTACTAAAGTACTGTTGGGAGTACTGAAATGTTATATAGAGTATATCTCCCCCGATGTGTCTCCACCTTGCCGTGGTGGGGGAGCTTGCGTGTCCCATCGACCCCATTTGCTTGCCGATGGATGAAAAACTACATATCGGACAACTTATGGGATATGGACCAGACTAAGAGAGACACAACCTGCTGCTCTGCAGATAGACTGAGGATAGCAGTAAAAAATTTTACAATAGGTGCACGAAGGCAGAAGATCTTGGTCCGGACAAAACTCTTAAGGCTCCCTGTCGAGGGCTGTGGCTGAACGCCTCTTAGCCACAAACCCTCGGATCTCAGAGCCGGGCCGATACCCACTTACCGAAAAATAGAGGCGAGATACTTTGCAAGCTACTTGCTCAGGTCTGATACATGTTCGAAGGCTCTCATCAGGGGGATATGTGGGATTCCCGGATGAGAGGGCCTGGCCGTTTCTCGTCCACTGCTGCACGAAGGTAAGGTGCTGAGCCGGCAGCACATGTAGCCTACCTCGTAAGCGAGTACAAAAAGTCAGAAAAGTGCCCCAGTCGAAGGAAATGGTTACGAAAACTGTCTGTATCTAACTCATCGAGAGTGTAGACAAAAGTGGAAGAACGTCTCAATGACGCGAAATGGAACGCACGGCGAGTGAACATATTGCGTGGTCTGAAGTCGAAAGCAAAAGTTTACAGAGTGGATGTCGCTCGCAGTCTGACCGCTCCTGGTGTGTGCTTGAGCAACCAGTGGCAAGCGAGATGCCCAACACATGGAAGTGAGGAACTAAAGCAGCCATGAGCAGGACGTGGCAACTCCTCGGGTGAGCCCAGTCTCAGAGCAATATGTGCCGGCTCTGCAATTATGGAAGCCTCCTTGGACAGCGAGGGAATGCCCATCGTCGGCCCCTCCCTTCCCTTGAGGGCCGACCGCGATGTCGTTGATCGTTCTATCTTGACCAGCTGAGACGTGGGCGACAACACAACAGTCTAACGCGCCTCAAAACTAGAGGAAGGCCAACCTCATTAAAAAATGCCCGCCAGAAGTCGGAAGTGTCGTCCTACGGGTGGCAAACTAAAAATTGACACTACGCAATTACGTCCGAGTGAAATGTCTCGTCCGATTGTCTCTCGTGCTAGGAACAGCTCTGACTACCTAGTTTCCGAATGCCGCTCTTGTTCGGAACAGCTCTGACTTGGTAGTTTTCCGAATGTCTGTCGTGCCTGGAACAGCTCTGACGGGCGCAACGACAAGCACATGTCCGAAAACTCGCTGAGTGGATACCGTCTGCAAACCTGTCTGGTTTGTGCGGGAATGGCCCGGGGCAAACGAAATGACCAATATATTGAAGTGAGGATTTAAAGCAGCCATGAGCAGGACGTGACAATTCCCTCGGTGAGCCCAGCACAAGGGCGCTATGTGTCGGCCCTGCAACTATGGAAGCAACCTTGGATGGCGGAAAATGCTATGGACTGTCCCTGCCTTCCTTTGAGGGATGACCGTTGTCTTCGACCGTTCCAACTTGGCCAGCTGGGTTGTAGATGGCACCACAAAAGTGAGAGTCTCCCAGGAATGCTACCTGGTCAAAAAAGCACGCGATAGTCGGATGTGTTGACCTACGGGTTTCGGCCCAAGGGTGCATAACAGACACACCGCAATCACATCTGAAAAAACACTCCGGATGAACGAAAAGAAGATATAGAGTATATTCTGAGGCGTGACCATGAATCACGGAGCGTTAATGAACAAATTAGGAAGAGCTTTGTGTTAACTAAGATGTAGTTGCTGCGACGAATGCTGGGAATACTTTGGACTGTTGACAATTGCCTGGAACAGGCTAAATTAAAGAATAAAATTATAAACAATCATAAGAAAGAGACAAATAAGTATTCTTTGGTCATATAATAATAATATAAAAGAGAGGCGCTAGAAATCATCGTGAAGACAAAATGTGGACTGCGCCTGGCCCTGCAGCCAATTGGCTTAGGGTCGACAAGCCTCCACTAGGAGGGGTGAAAAGTCAAAATTAGCAGCCTGCCAATGACTCGCAGACTACACTAGTCAACCTCACCTCCCCGTGCACGTAGACCGGTAAACAATTAACCACCATGTCATGGGTCAAGGCGACTCTGGTTCGCCAGGGTGAACGGACTCCCTTTGGTCAGGCTTCTCTGTCGGAAACTGCGACTGGCCTAGTAAGCCAGCAAGCCAGCTCGTATAACAAGTTAGAAGTATAATCGGACTGGCCTATAGATATAGACCCGGCAGTTTTAATGGACCACGAGATAGATCAGTGATTCAAGAAAGAAAAATAAATATAAAAAATAGGCACACTGAACATCTAAGATGTTAACAGTAGAGAAGAAGAACTCATAGAAGCAGTGGAAAAGAGGAAAATTGGACTGATGGGAATAGTGGACACTAGAATAAAAGCGAGAGTATGCAAAGAGATCCACCACAGTTATACGCTTGTCTACTTCGGAGTGGAACAAAAAGAAAGGGCAAGACACGGTGTAAGAATAGTCATTGAACCACAGTTAGCAAGAAAAGTGTTAGAAATAAAATATATATCAGAAAGAATCATACAAGTGATAATAAAACAACAGACAATTACTAAATGTGTACAGATATGTGCACCATGTAATACACACACAAAAGAGCAAGAATGCGAGGAGTTCTTCTTAGACATCCACGGAATACTAAATAAAATATATAAGCTGGACAAAACCACAGTTACGGGCAGCCAACACGACCTCTATATACCAGACAGATTTTAAAAACACAAAGACTCGCATATAAATACCTGGTACAGATGGAACGACGTAAATACCTAAAGCCAAACTGATTTTATATTAACAAGAAATAACAGGAAAAAAAAATATAATAGATGCAAGGGCAGTTCCAAACTTAAGTATAAACACAGAATTAAAGCAGCTGTTATCACAATAAGAACCAAGAGAAGACGAAAGCAAAGAGCAGGGAACTACATGCCATACTAATTAGTAAACTTAATCTCAAAGACGAGGCAGTGAGGGAAAATTATGATAAATAACTAAATGAAATCTTTGTAAAACTAAACATAGAAAGTAAAACAGTGGAAGAAGAATGGGAGATGTTCACGTTTTTTAGATACTGCAAAAATACAATTTAGAACCGCGAAAAAACGCCAAACACAAAATCATAAAGACAACAACAAGTTGATGGAACGCTGAGGTAAAAATAAAGCTGTAAAAGACCAAAAACAAATATACATTGTAGGTGAAGGGCAAAAAGGATCATCATCATCATAAAGTGCCCTGCCAGCTGGCGTAGGCGTTCATGTATCTCCACAGATCTCGGTCTTTAGTGTTCTGGATCAACTCTGCTAATGATTTTCCTTCATTCCACAGTCTCAATCCGCACAGCATCATTTCCCTTGGTCTGCCTCTGCCATTCTTCCCCTCGATATTTCCAGTTGTCACGATGTTCTCCAATGCCTCTCTACTCATCATATGACCGAAGAAAGATGTTTGCCTCTATCTTATTATTGTATATAATTTTCTAGTTTCACTAGCCTCTTTCAGACAATAGTCGTTAGTTACTAAAGCAGCCCAAGGAATTTGCAACATTCTCAGGGACCACATCTCTGTTGCTTCTAATTTCTTCTTAGAAGAAAAAAAAAAGGATCGTGATTACATAAAATATAGAATAACAAGAAGACACGCAAACAGAATAATAAAACAAAAGAACAACAAAAGGACTGGGATGATTATGGAGAAATCCAAAATATAGACTACAAGGAGTCAACTAGAAACTCCTACAAAAGATCAGTGCACTGAGAACCAGAGCAGTACCCTTTGATCCAAATTAAATAATTAACAGTGAAAAACGAGAACCAATAAGTGAATAAACACAAATCCTACAGCGGTAGAGGCAGTACTTTGAACAACTCCTCAACATTCCATCAGATGCCACAGGAATTCACGAATCCGACACAGATGCTATCCAAGAACTAGAATCAGATCTACTGAAAGATACAATTGGAGAATCCATCAGATTAGATCCGTTGAATAAATCACCGGGACAAAGGCGAAAAACCAAATTAACTCATTAAAGCCTCAAGAGAAGTAGGAACAGCATGGCTACATAGACTAGTTTACCATGTTTGACTGAACGACAACCACCACGAGACTGTGAAAGTGCCATAATTATCCCAATTTTTTTTTTTTTTTTTTTAAGGCAGTAAAAGAGATTTCACACAATGCAGGGGCGTCTTTCTTTTGTTTCACACTGGGAACATATTTTGCAAAGTTCTTGAGAAAAGAGTACACCAGAACCCTAGTTATGCGAAACACAATTTGGATTTAGAAAAAAGAAAGCATGCACAGATGTCACTTTTGCTCATATGCAACGTATAGAATTAGCAATCTATTTTACTGAAACACTCTACTTAGCCTTTGTTGACCAAAAAAAAGGCATTTGGTATAATGGATAGAGAAAAGCTGTGGAAAATCCTTACGCGATTAGAAGTGAGTACACATAAAAATTGCAGATATTTATTGCAAAACCGAAGTAACCAGGAGCCTTGGAATGTGTTCAATATCGAACAATAGTATAATGAGCCACATCACACAGATTTTGCTAAGAATTACCATGCCAAGAGTAAGGAAGAAAATACAACCCGGTATAGGAGAAGAACACTGTGGGTTTGTAGAACGCAAGGGTACAGTAAATGCTGTGTCTACGCTGAGAACATTAACTGAACGTTCTATAGAAATATAAAAAGACTTACATCTTTGCTTTATTGACTAAAGCACAGGTTTTCGATAAAGTTAGACATGTCAATATGATGGAGATGCTTGTAGATCTGCAAATTGGTGGGAAAGACCTTAGACCCTTAAACAACATATATTGGAAACAACAAGCTGCCATAAAGATTGATAATGAAGTAGGTCAATATCAGCCTATTAAGAGAGGTGTGAGACAGGGATGTGTAATGTCTCCAGATCTTTTTTTCCCCTGTACAGTGAAGTATTTTCAGAAATGTTGACGATATAAAAAGAATCATCATTGGGGGACATAACATCAATAACATTACATATGCGGATGATACAGTATTGATTGCAGACAATGAGCAGGATCTACAACATTTAGAAGATGCGATTATTGCACACAGTGAACAACTAGGATTATAATTAAATTGTAAGAAAACACAGATTATGGTCGTCACCAAGAAGGAAATACCATAATGTAATATACAAGTAAATAGGACCATCCTTTTACAAGTGAATCGGTACAATTATCTCGGAACAGTCATAACATCTTATGGGAAATGCCTTGAAGAGATTAGAACAAGAATCGCCATGGCGTTAGCAACCTTTTACAAGATTAAATAACATACTGACCAATAATAAGATTCATTTCGCAAAGAGAAAAAGTGTTGTGATGCTACATAGAACTTGTGCTTTTGTATGGATGTGAGGTGTGAACAATGAGCAGACAAGCTGAACAACTTCTGATGGCATTGGAAATGAGGTTTCTGGGGAGTATGCAAATAATACTATGGACAGACAGAAAAACAAATGACCAAGTCTTACAAGAAACAAATGAAAACCGTAACTGATTAGAGCAATTAGACGTTCACAGGCAAAATTTTTGGTCACGTTATGAGAAGAAATTAATTGGAGAACTTGGTGACATCTAGCAAGATTGAGGGGAGGAGAACAAGGCTAGGGCAGAGAAGTAACTATCTGCATCGCTTGACCACGTTGTATGGTCGAGTCAAGAACACTGAACTGATCCACGATTCTGGTGATCGAGGGGCTTGAGCCTGGGGAATTAAGGCCGCCTGGCTAGTGCAGTCGCTGCGAACTCTGCAGGTTAGGGTTTTATTTTTGCCCCTGACAGACATAAAAACCTACAACTTACCGAGCATTCGAACCTCGGTCTTCCGAAAGATAACCCGGCATTCTTAGCCACTCCGCTAGTCGATCCTTAACAAATACTTGAAACAAAAAACTATGACAAGCAAAAAGCTACATGCTCTTGCTTATAATCTTTGCAGACAGTCCTCTCCATGAACAAAAATATGATAATAAGAAATATACAAGAAATCTGGAACAACATCGTGATGCTCTTCTACTGTATCGTTTGTATCTACTCGTCCCAAGCGTCGCCTTACACCCTACGACCTAAAATAATCACACAAGGCGATGACACAGCCACCGGCTGACACCTTTAGACACCCTCACAGTCTTTGTTCAAACTTCCTCATATCACGTGGTAGCTTTCTGGTATTCTCTACGTTTTACAATATTATCAGATTATGATGTAGAATTTGCTTTTGTATGTTTAACAATGACATTGAAAATCTTTTTATAACTATTAACAGGGTCCACACACAACCTGGTTTGGCTGGCCTGATCATTATGCAGCAGGGGACATGCTAGGAACATCTATCCAGGACTTGCAACAAGAAATATTTCAAGACATTAAACATAAAGTGGTGTTTATCTCACCTTGGGACATGACTATAGCGACACAAAACTGGGATTACCACCCGAGAACCAGTATAAATATATTTCAAACAATTGCTCAGCTCATGTGTGGCAGATAATTCCTGGGAACAGTTATAGAACATGTGTCTTTAGAGCAACCCTCCAGTATATTACACTTAGTGTTTCGACAGGAAGACTTCGTGTCTATCTATCTGTCTATCGGTCTATCTATCTATCTATCTATCTATCTATCTATCTATCTATCTATCTATCTATCTATCTATCTATCTATCTATCTATCTATCTATCTATCTAATTACCTACCTGTCTATCTATCTATCTATCTATCTATCACTTCACTTCGTCAGACATTTATAATGTCGCTGTACCAAGAACCAACACAGCCTGGTATTTACTAGCAATTCAGCACAAAGCAACACCGGATCTCGGTACAAGAAAGAGCCTCTCCTAGAAAGTTTATGCGCATACTTGGTTATTGATTTATATAGCAACGTATTAGATTGTACGTGGCTGTAAACATTGACTCGTATTGAAGTAACAGAGATTGACACTTAGTTAGATATATCTTATAATACTTTTTATCGCGTTATACTCTGAGTGAGGGGGTCTTCACTGATCATCCTTACTTATCTTTATTCTATTTTGTGTGTGTGTGTGTGTGTGTGTGTGTGTTTGTGTGTGTTTATATTGATAGAGATATTACTGTTTCTCTGTACTTTAGAGTGTGTATTTGTTATAAAGGACGTAAGTTGTATTCATTTTGTGTTTTAACATATTCATGATTACGCATTGTTAAAATGTCTAATAAGTACGAACACTGGCTCAGTAATAATGGGCTCAGAATCGGGCATTTAAATATATGCCATCTATTAGGGAAGCTGCCTGAACTATCACTTATAGTTAATCAACATTTTCACATGTTCGGCGCTAGCGAAAGTCGATTAAATAGCAACCTCTCAGATGATGACATCGCTATCAGAGGCTTTAAAACATTAGAAGAGATCCCTATCAGAAACAAGAGACGGGTATTGCAGTTTATATTTCTAACTCGCTTAGCGCCCACCGCAGGCTAGATTTTGAAACCTGTGAGATTGAGTGTGTATGGCTTGAGGTTAAACTTCAAAATCGCATACCGCTAGTAGTTGGCTATCTTTATTGAAACCACAGTGCAGGAAATATCTGGTATGAAAAATTCACCACTATGATGGATGTTGTCTTTAGTAATGCTAGGTAAATAATATTGCTAGGTGACAAATCAAACAAAACATGGGAAAACATAATAGAGTCATATAACTTCAAACAGTTAGTCAAACAAGCCACTAGAATAACAAAATCATCTGCAACACGTATAGATCATATTTATATTACGTTTGCTGACAACATCACAGAATGTACTGTACCTATTAATGCAATGAGCGATCACTACCCAGTATGTTGCACGTGGTCGAAAAGAGGCACCAAAACTCCAAAACACAAACATACAAGTATAAAATATAGAAGTTACAAAAATTTCAATCTAGACGTCTTCTTATAAGATTTGCTCAACTCATCTCTGGACTATGTTTACCAGCTTCCTGACCCAGACGATACTCTGGACCACTGGCTAAAGACCTTTCTAAGTATATTCGATAAGCATGTTCCATTTAAGGAAGTTCGTGTTAAACATCACACAAAGCCCCCGTGGATCACACAGGAGGTAGAGATCTAACTATTTACCGTAGTCTGAGAAACAAAGTTCAATATGTTATTCGGAAGGAAAAGAAAAACTATTTTAAGAACTTAAAAATAGATAAAACCAACACTAAAGATATATGGAAAGCAATTAATACATTGACAAACAAATACAAATCATCACAATCATTACCATCAAATCAGGTTACATGTGATCAATTCAGTAGATACTTTCAGTCCGACATAAACCAACTGAAGGCTGCATGACATATCTTTATTATCATCATTCTGTGAAAACAAATGCTATGGAGACATTCCCTCCAACATACCGCTAATGACTACCACTGAAGTATTTACTCATCTCAGTAATCTAAAACACAATAACTCATCAGGACTAGATGGAATCAGTAATCGGATCCTTTGCCATGCTACACCGGCGATCTGCGAGACACTAACTTTTATATATAATCAGTGTCTCACCAAAAGTCACTTCCCATCAGCCTTTAAAATCGCTAAAGTGTAGCCTCATTTAAAAGCTGGTCCTCTAGACAATCGTCTCATGAGTAATTATAGGCCAATTTCCATATTATCCTCATTATCCAAATCGCTAGAAAAGCACATCCACAAAGCAACACTAGATCACTTAGTTCGCCATAATCTGTTAGTTACAGTCAGTCAGGATTTCGGCCAAAATATTCTTGCCATACGGCACTAACAAACATGATTGAAAACTGGCATCAAAATATTAACAACAATACTCTATGTGGAGCGGTGTTTATAGACTTTAGAAAAGCATTCGATATGATAGATCATACTATTCTAATTAAAAAAAAAAAAACTAGAAACAATGAAAGTAAGCTTTAATGTAGTGACATTAAAAAAATCATTTTTATTAGACAGAAAGCAAGTAGTATCACACAATAAAGCTTTATCTCAAGCCATTACCATTAATATTGGAGTACTTCAGGGGTCTATTCTTGACCCTCTGTTATTTGCCATTTATATAAATGATCTTCCTTTAAATCTGTCGTCGTCCTGCGATCTATTTGCTGATGACTGCACAGTATATACAAACGCTATTGATCGTAATGTGCTAGAATTATCCTTGCAACAGGAAATAAATAGTGTAGTTAACTGGAGTCATGCAAACCGCATGCAAATTAACATTTCTAAAACAAAATCTATGTTAATAGGAACGAGGCAAAGACTTCACACTCTAAACTCGCATTTAACTCTTCAGCTGCACATTGGCAGCACGCCTGTAGAAAGTGTCACCGAGCACAAGGCACTGGATCATAGATCAAAATCTAACCTTTAACTCACATGTTCATGCTCTAGTTAAACAAATAGCCAAAAAAGTATTTCAACTTGACAAAATTAAAAATTTCCTTGACGAAAACACAAGAAAGATATTCTATACTTCCAATATACAAACAAATATTGATTACTGCTCCACAGTCTGGGATGGATGCTCCAAATCAATAACAAAACGCCTATTTTCACTCCAGAAAAGGGCAGTGCGTTTAATTAATGGTGAAAAGCTTACCGAAAATTCTAACCTACATAAACATCTCCGGTTACGGCCACTCCACAAGCGCCTACTTTTTAATAGGCCAAACTAATTCACAACATCCTGTTTCAAAATGCTCCAAGCTACCTTTGGTCATTGTTTAAATATAAAGCTAGACATAGCGAACGACTAAATATACTTCATGTCCCTAAACCTAGGATAGACTTATATAAAACAAGCTTAGCATACTCTGCCGCTCAGTTGTGGAACAATCTTCCACAAGAAATCAAAGACACCACCAATCATTATACATACATTCGCAACCTGTTGGAACACTACCTTAGTACAGACTACATTTCCCCATAAACAATAACACAAAAAGACAATAATGGTAACTTATCTCAAACGACAACTAGCCAAAAAACATTCCCTTATGTATGGCACGTTACACCCTCCTTAGGTATTTATAATGCCCATGTTAAACACTGCCTCAGTGAGTCATTTGTTATTGATTATTTTTCATGCGTTTTAATGCTATTGTTCTTTTGTTGTCAAAATTTGCTTCATAAGTGATGTAGAATGAAAGAATGTATGAGAGGAAATAGAGAAGAAGGGCAGAATGTCAGACGGGCCTGCGTGCCCAATTCTTAACCCTTTGAAAATAAAGACTTTCGTTCTATCTATCTATCTATCTAACTATCTATCTATCTATCTATCTATCTATCTATCTATCTATCTATCTATCTATCTATCTATCTATATATCTATCTATCTATCTATCTATCTAACTATCGAGCGATCGGTCTGTCTGTCTGTCTGTCTGTTTATCTGTCTGTCTCTCTGCAGGCTTGTCTGTCGGTCGGTCTGTCAGCCTGTCTTGCTAACTTCCTGCCTGCTTGCCTATCTGTCTGTAGGTCTCTCTCTCTCTCTCTCTCTATATATATATATATATATATATATATATATATATATATATATATATATATATATATATATATATATATATATATATATCCATTATGCGTTCGCGAATGGTCCATCCGACTGAGATGAAATTTTCTATAGATATTATTCTCATTCCCTTGCAGCCAACTGGCATATTTTGTTAGTTTACAAACAGTTATTGACGTAATAAAATTTAATTTTTTTAATTACATTATAATTAATATATAGCAAGGGGACTAAACTTAAGAAAAGTTATATCAAGGGACATCACTTTTAGTAGCATTGCTATATTATGGAATTTAAATAATTGTTGGATTTTTCTGAAAGTTTTATAAAATGATTATCTACAGTTATCTACAGGCATATGCGTTATAATACATAATGATAAAATATTTAATTCATTTTCAAAGTTTTCATAAATATAATGCATGTATTTTAAATTTTCTAACTCATCTTTTTATGTTTAAAGTAGTTATCTACATTCATGTAGGTGATTAAAAACAGTTTTCATTAACAATAATGGACGTTAGAATTTTATTTCTGTACTTTTTTGGGGAGAGAAACTTTTTAATTACGCTGCAGTCAACCCAGCATATCTTGGATATCGAAGGATTTGTTTTTCCTTTCGCTTGGCCGGTAGCAGGTCAGTACAAAATTCACACTTGCATATAATGTGTATATGTCTCAACATGCTTACAACCGCCAAAGCGTTAAAACTCGAATATGTAATAAAAAGTCGCTCACCTTGACGACTGGTGCAATTTGAGATAAAATCCTTTTAATTTCAGATTTCTCTTCCAGAAAATATATACAACACTTTTGTACAATGTAACGGGCCCCTCACACGGGGACGGGACGTTACAATTTAATACAAACCCAGCGGGTCATAATTTTTTGTAATTGCTCAATCTCCTAAAGCTGATCGCAAACCAATGCAAAACTCGTCGTCTATAATTTATGCATGTCCCGGTCCACGGTGTTATGAATGCTATATAAACAGGCGCTCTCTTCTGTCAGTAAATATGAATGGCCTAAATGATCAAACCTTTTTATCACGAAACTCCACGGAAAACACAGCTGACTTCATGTCCTTTCTCGAAGCGACCTTCGTTGCTGCTCTGACGATGCTTACGTCGTCCTTAGTTTTCTGAATGGGAAATTCCGTATATGATTTTCCACCGCCTATTCCGATGACGTCATTCTGTCTAAACGCCATGTGGCAGTATGCCCCCCTCCCTTTTAAAATGATGTAATCATTTTTTTTTCTTTACATCAAGAGAATTAACATGGCACATAGCAGTGTAGACACAATGACTTTCACAAGGCCAGCAATAATAACTAGCGATCAATGATCAAAATATAACTATACTAACATAGTATTTAATCTAACTACGTTAACTAATCAACTATTATCACAATTCATTAAATTAACTCTATATACACATACTAATAATAATTCAGTTCAACTCATATCACAATACGTGTTCACCGGTTTTCCTTTAAAGTAGTTATCCCCAGTCACAAACCATCCAAGTGAAAACTCGACACAGGAGAAAAGTCACACAAGTCAAAGTTCTCAAAGTTCTCCATGCCTCATCGGTTCCTCTCCGTGTAAATTTTCTTATCAGCCTGTCAAAATCACATATTGATAGAAGTATCCAACTACTTAAACTATCTATTTGCATTAATAATATGTAATTGTTGATCTGTGTGTGTATTGCCAGTAAATTCGGTGCTATCTAACACATATTTTCAAACACTCAATGAACAAACAACTATAATAAACTAGGATTGAATAAATTGAATAAGATATTTATATTTATAGTTGATTTAGAATATCGGCAAGATTATAATTGAGTTGTAGATCCTAGTTTTGTGAAGAATCGTATCTCAAAGATTCAAGATTTCTAAGATAATAAATCAGACATACAATAAATATTTAAATCAAATACTCTTCATAAAATTATTAAGTTCTCTAATAACGATATAGTTACGCACAATTATCTGTAGAATAGAGAACCAACATATTTTCACACACTTAAGTGAAGAAAGATAGTGAGAATAATTCTGACAAGTATAACTTTACACAGTGACATCTGGGATAACTAAGTAATAAGACCCTAATGTGCCTGTAGTGTATTATGTGTTGATATGAACCTAACACTTTCACATTCATCCCATTTTATTTTTCTTTATTGTTTTCTATTATTCTTCCTTTCATTTATTTTCTTTCTTTCTTTCTTTGTTTCAAACCTATAGAATCTCTCTTTGGCACGCATGCCAATATTTGTACATGGCAACTTTGTTGATTGCAACAATGTAATTGTTTTCAGTCTTGTGTATCTTCTTTTAACTTGTGAATGGATAATTGTAATGCCGCACGCAACGTATTTCTTTGATTGTGTGTATCTGTTAGTGACATACTGTTTAACTTCAGCGTGTATGTGTGTAATACACCTAATGACTTCTGTATGTACGTTTGTGACACACTTCTTGACTTCTGTGCGTATGTATGTATACATCTCTTGCCTTTCGTGTGTATATTTGTGCTATGCTTCTTCACTTCTGTGTGCATGTTTATGATATGCGTTTTTGTTTGTATGAACCCGTTTACACTATGTTTCCCCGCTTGTTGTGCATGTAACTTTTGTGTGTAACAACCAATGCGTGTAACTTTTGGTCTGTTTTTTTTTTTGTTTTTTTTTTTGAATGTTTCAAAAATATGTCATTTACCGACAAATAATCTCGTTTGCTTTGTTTTTGAGTATCAGTTATTTCTTCATGTTTGGGTTCGTTGACTTTGTGCAAATCTTGGTATTTGCAATTATTTACCGTTATGCTATCACTCAGTAGCGTTGTATCATGCATGTCTACCGTTGATGTACCCTGTTCTATTTGCGTCTTTTCTTCTTCTTCTTCTTCTTGTGTTGTTTCAATTTGGGCATTTGTACTTGTAAGTGTTTCGTTAGACTTGTGTTCTATAGTTCCTTTCTGAACGAAATCTCTGGCGTTTGGTTCTTTCACTACTGTAGCACATACTTTACTTGTGTGATTACTTTCTTTTATTTCATACATTTGTCTTATACGCTCCTTCCACATTGCTTCCTTTGCAAGATTCTCATTTTCAAGTGCGAGTCGTTTTTGCTTGATTTCTGTCTCTACGGTTAATTGTCTTGCCTTTAACTCTGCCTCTACGGTTATCTGTCTTGCCTTTAACTCTGCCTCTGCTGTTATTCGTCTTTCTTCTATCTCTCTCCTCATTGCAGATATCTTTTCACGTTGCAAAGTTAATTCTTTTTCTCTAGACTCTATTCGTTCTTGTCGTTCACGCGTAGCTTGAAGTTGCTCTGCTGCCAGTTTTTCCTGTCGTTCCATCCTTTCACGTGCAGCTTGAGCTCTAAATTCCTGTATGACCCAATTTCTAAGTTCTGCTCCAGCCAATCCATTCTTCTCACCCAACTCCGTGAAATATTGTAGTGTCGACATCTTGTCCTACCTGTGTAATAATTTATCTAGCTGAAATATGATAGAACTATGTAAAAATGTAAATATGTTCAATTCGGATAAGACAATAAATATAACAACTGTTGAATAAAATGTGAACTGTAACTCAACAGCAATGTAAAATTGAGCAATAACGAAATTCAGCAACTTCTTGCTATCTATATATCTTAGCTGTTACTATCTGTAAATAACAGAAAATAATATAAGAAATATATTCAGTCTACAGAATATATAATACTAGACAGTCAACAATGACAGAAGACGACTGACGAGTGACGTAACTAGATATTTTCTTTCATAAAAGACAATTGTACTTTTACAGAAATTACTACTACACTTAACCCAAGACAACAATCATGTGTTGACCCCCCACAATATTCAAGTGTCCTTGCTTAATGTAGAAACGCTCACACTATCCATTTTTGAATTAATCTACTTAATATTAAATAATAGGCACCTAATTTATCAACAATAACACATTAACCAACAATAACATATACTGGCCTTTTTCAGGTTCTCGTGTCCGTAAATATAATGCTCGATAATTTACATCCTATATGTTAATCACGATATGCCAAGGGAAGGAATTGTATAAGGAAGTAGACCGCTCCTTGCTTGTACGAAAGTACAATGAATTTGTACTTAAACCCGTACCAACGCGGTTCGTAACCAATCTCTGAGAAACGTGATTGGCTTGGGTGTTTTCGACGATACTTGAGTTATAGCAGTTGAATGCTGTGGGTACTGGAACGCTTAATGTCCACAATGGAGTATAGCGTCGTAAAGTTTAGCGTGAAGACGAATGGTATCACGCCCAACAAGAACAATGTCACTCCGTATAACGTTCCGATGTGTAACCGCTGAAGTGTACAGTGAGTAGCCTCCTGACGTGTGTAGTGTATCCGTGTACAGTCAATCAGTGTCCAAACGTTATCGTTGTCCGTAGATGTCGACGTAATGAGTTAATGTTCGATCCCGACTGACCGAGTTGAATTCTTCAAATGTAACGAAATCCTCTGTGATTTCAAAATAGTATGTCCTAGTGTACGTGTACGCGTCGTCTTGAAGTGAGAGTTGTTGTCCGGTATGTGGGTAATGGTGTTGTAATGTCCTCCATCCCGTCAGTAGTATCTTCAAGTATAAAATAATGTCCGTGAATTCCTTATGAATAGCGTTGGTATCCCTTGTGTTCCGCTAATCTCGTTGACTTGAATACGGATGAACGAATATATCCGTGGTTGGCATTCGTAATTAATAGTTGCTGCTTATATAATTATAATATAGCCAATGTAAGTATTGGTAAGCGCATACAAATCGTAAACTCTTCAAATTGTGTGTGGTATTCTGTGTAGAAGCGTTGTCTCAATGTCCTGGCGTCAGGGTATCAGAGTAAGAGTATATATAATAAGTCCTGACGTGATATCTAACGTGTAGCGACCAATTGAATGTCACACCTAAACTTCCTTGAGAGATGACAATCTATGTGGTGAAGGTAATCTTCATGGTATTGTATAGCATCCTCCAACATCCGACGTCAGCAAGTTTTCAGACATGTACAATAAATAATGTCTATAGACGTATCGAATGTCCTTTGCGCCGATATTCAATTTATGACAGAGTGTCGGCATCAAATATAATCGCGTCTGGTGTCAATGTCTCACACTTGTAGGTGGCAAAATCTTTTGGCGTTTTAAACAACCAAGTCAAAACTGTTAGTAATGTTCGTAAAATAACGAATGTCTTTCTGATAGAGTAAACTATACTTGCAGATCGGTAGTACACTCCATCCTATGTGGAACAGTCCAACGATAAATGTGATAATAATCTTGAATCATGACGAACTTCATAAATTCCGCAGATTGTTTAGCATAAAGTCACTTTTGAGCAGTTGCAATCAAATTCGTGAGCAAATCATCAATTCTCGAATGTACAGTGTCCATCGTTGTGTTATCGTACAATATTGTGGTGTAGACTTGTGGCAGGGCAGTGTTTCTTTAGATCTTATGGCCTACTCACATAAACATAGTTACTTTCCATATCGTCCATGGTGTCGAATGTTTCGGACATTTCATATCTATGTACTATCTTCCTTTCTTAAGTAGCACTGTAGTCATACCCGTACATTCTTTCAAAACACAATAATGTTCTTAAATATGCTGTGAACTTTCCAAATGTCAGTTGTTACAAATATAATATAGCGCTGTGGCCTGTTTCATATCGTGCAGTTTCGCGCGTATGGTGCGACTATTATATTTCTACCACACTTCTTCTACGTAATGTTGTTCTTACGTCCTGATATGTTAATTCTCATTGTACCGTTCTTATAATATATACACTTTCACTTACTGTTGTAAACTTTGTAACGTCTAAGATCTTCAACTTACTTGAAATAATTCCTGGTCTTCCCCATCTTTGTGACGTGGAGTTTTCGTGCGTTCTTTCTTTCTGTGCAAACGATAACCTGCAAAGTACAAAGTATCGTTTTTCTGGCAGCGTAATGAAGCTTACATTAACTCAGCCACCATGTTGTCGCATTGTGTGTACTCCTGATGTCATATCGTGCTAAGGAATTTATCATCGTGGCGCGCATTCTTTGTAGATTTACTTCTGATATGGCGGGAATCAATCGTCGCTTGTTTGCATTACACCATTGTTTCCTCGGATCGAAGTCCCCACGTGTCTCAACATGCTTACAACCGCCAAAGCGTTAAAACTCGAATATGTAATAAAAAGTCGCTCACCTTGAAGACTGGTGCAATTTGAGGTAAAATCCTTTTAATTTCAGATTTCTCTTCCAGAAAATATATACAACACTTTTGTGCAATGTAACGGGCCCCTCACACGGGGACGGGACGTTACAATTTAATACAAACCCAGCGGGTCATAATTTTCTGTAATTGCTCAATCTCCTAAAGCTGATCGCAAACCAATGCAAAACTCGTCGTCTATAATTTATGCATGTCCCGGTCCACGGTGTTATGAATGCTATATAAACAGGCGCTCTCTTCTGTCAGTAAATATGAATGGCCTAAATGATCAAACCTTTTTATCACGAAACTCCACGGAAAACACAGCTGACTTCATGTCCTTTCTCGAAGCGACCTTCGTTGCTGCTCTGACGATGCTTACGTCGTCCTTAGTTTTCTGAATGGGAAATTCCGTATATGATTTTCCACCGCCTATTCCGATGACGTCATTCTGTCTAAACGCCATGTAGCAGTATGTGCCTTATTTTTATTTTTAAATGACATTGTTTTTTTTTTTTTTTAAAGGTGCAACAATAGTTGGCCACGTGTGCGGTCAACATCAGGTTTTCCCAACATTTCATTCAATTTTGTGGGTGTGAAAGAGAACACATTGTGTGTGGAAGGACATACTTAATTCGTTTTTTTATTTTTTGGTTCATACTTTATGCATACTATCTAAATATGTCATACAGACCAACACAAATACCATACACTCAGCACGCCTGTTAAAATACTAAAATTACGAATATACTCTCTGTGAATCAAAACAAAGTGATAAAACTTAGAACCTCTAGAATTCGGAATAAAAATAAAAAATTTGCAGGCCGTTCGATGGCTAATAAAAAATTAATGGAAATTTTCTAATTCTGAACAATATCATCAAAGCTACAATTTTAAGTGTGAAATTTAAAGGAGAAGATGTACTGTTGCCTCGCATCCCAATGATTCCAACAGATATGCCATTCGAATTCAAACGAGTGCAGTTTCCGGATAGACAGACAGACAGACTAGGTAGGTAGGTAGGTAGGTAGGTAGGTAGGTAGGTAGATAGATAGATAGATAGATAGATAGATAGATAGATAGATAGATAGATAGATAGATAGATAGATAGATAGATAGATAGATAGATAGATAGATAGATAGATAGATAGATAGATATGCAGGTGAATAGTAACCAATATGTATACACCAATTATGTTGCACTATGAAGTACAACAGTCAAGTACAATCTATTTCATGGCATTACCTCGCTGTGACACAGCTAGTCCGGTAGGTATCGGCTAAACTGGCCCCTACCTCACAACCAAGAACAAAAATACTAAAATAATCAGGTCAAGCCGTGAGCATCTCCCTCTGAGATAGCTCCATTGTCAGAGTCTTGCGTAGAGCAAGAATAGTGGCTCGTTTTCTGGCAAGTGTGAAGCAATATCAATCTATCAAATCACACGAAGTGAATATCCGAAAGTATTATTCACACGCTTTATTTACGCGCTGCATTTATTATCGCACAAACATCGCGCAATGACAATCCATAGCAATCATTACGGCATGAACACTATCACTACAATACATAATAATACATGCAAGCAATAAACATCTCACTTACAAGTCAAACTATTCAAGCGTTCGAATCAATCTCCCACTGTCGTACAGGCTAGCTCTCAATGCAGATTCAAACACTCCTCGCATACCCATGCGACCTGTCCGTTCCAAACAACTAAACCCGTCTGCCAGTTCTGGCGTTCTACACGCTACACGTCAGTCGGCGCTCACGTCAGCTAGTGTGACCCCTGCAAGGTTCACGGGTTGTACTGCTGACCAGCGGTCCTTTACGCTTCGCTCAATTGCTGTGCTTGGCTGCTTATCCGGGCGTTGTCAAAGACGCCGCGTTCTCTCTGCAGTGTTTAACATCACTCAGGGTTGCGTGTTGTTATGTTGTCTGGCGTTGGTACAGACAACGCGTCGCAACCTCGGATGTGAGACCTTGACACTCTGCACACCCCTTATTCATGAAAGGATTTCCTTTCATGTACAATATATCTCTAGGTGTTATTCTAACATGTCAAAGTCGAACATTATACCTTAACAATTATAATAAATATATACAGGTGAATAGTAACCAATATGTATACACCAATTATGTTGCACTATGAAGTACAACAGTCAAGTACAATCTATTTCATGGGCATTACCTCGCTGTGACACAGCTAGTCCGGTAGGTATCGGCTAAACTGGCCCCTACCTCACAACCAAGAACAAAAATACTAAAATAATCAGGTCAAGCCGTGAGCATCTCCCTCTGAGATAGCTCCATCATCAGACCTCTGTTTAGTGTTTCTAATGAAGGTCAACAGTTTTGGCAATATACTGTCCATATCTAAACGACATTACATTGACATGTTATTTATCAAGCACACATGTTTATGGTTACAATACATATTTACATATCACCAACAATTTAGAGTAATGTCCCCTGGTTATTATACAAAAAATTTAGGAACAATAATTTATCGTCGTTTACAAGACATAAATTACGACTGTAAATTTATTTCTTAGTGTCATAATTTGATCCTTATTGACAAATGTGCACAAAAAGTCACGTTTGTAAAGAAGCAATCAAGTTACGATGCTGAGATTACATCTTATAAAAATCGACATATACAATTCCGTATATGGAAATATTTTAACTTACAATTTAATACAATTGTCATACATTTATAGACTTGTTAGCGTAGTCTGATAACTTTTAATATTAATATGCAAAAAAAAATCGGGAAGTATACAGCTGTACTATTACATGTGTTGTGGTGTCATTCATACAACGTTGGTCCGTTCTGGATGGATCTTATATAAACGGAGTAGTAGTTGTTACCATCAGCTGTTGGATCGTCTCTTCCGCCTTCTGCTCGGATTGTACTGTCGCAGTCATCTTTCGTACCTTGGTAAAACGTCTTGGACACCTCGGTCTGGATACCTTCAGGATTACCTCACGTTGTAGTGGCTTGGTAACTTCCTGGATCCTGTAGTGTTGTCCAGTGACACTTCTCAGTGGTGTCTGGTTGTTACAATATTTATGTATTTACAATAATAATTACATTCTTTCTCATATCTCACAGTTATACAACACATTAGTTTACATAATATTGATTCCATTCTTTCCCATATCTCATAATTATACACGCATTCATTCGCATGATAATAATAAGAATACAAATATGTACATATGTTATATACATTGGGAGATACAATCTACCCTATCACATTGTTGTACACAGCGTTACTGACACATTGTCACAATTGGCTGTGGTACTGAGCACTATCTACGTTGCAGTTTATACACCCTCTGCACTGTGCTCTGGTGTTGACTGGGTATTAGGTTCGTTGTATGGACATCTCGACAAGAGATCTGCAAGACAGTTTTGTGAACCCTTTATATGGTTAATCTCATGGCTATAGTCCTGCAGAAGAAGGGACCATCTTGCCACCTTGCTGTTACTTGGCGTTCCTCTGGTAACAATTGTCAGCGGACTATTATCTGTTTCAATAATGAAATGTTTGCCTAACAAAAATCTAGAAAGTTTACGTACCGAAAATACCATGGCAAGAGCCTCGAGTTCCAGTGTAATGTAATTTCGTTCGCTGGTGTTCAGTTTTCGAGAGACGTAGTATACTGGGTACAAGATTTGGTCGCGTTCTTGGAGAAGCACACCTCCAATGGCTACGGAGCTCGCATCGCATCTTAATCTAAAAGTAATATTCAAATTTGGCAATTTCAGAATAGGTGATTTAGAAAAATATGAAAGAATTTTATTAAATGCTGGCCTTAAACATTCACTGTTTACAATTACGTTGGGATGTTTATTTGTTAGTAGATCAGTGAAACATTTGGTCAATTCAGCAAAATGAGGAATAAACTGTCCATAATAGTTTAAAAGACCTAACACACTTCGCAACTGTTTCTTAGTTGTTGGAAGCGACGATTTCAAAATTCTGGACATGATGTTATCGTCAGTTGATATAAAGCCATTTGAGATCTTATAGCCCAAAAATGAAATTTCCTGAAAGGCTATATCAACTTTGGAAGGTTTTACAGTCAGTCCATGATGTCTAATCCTGTCAAATGTCTGCTGTAGTGCTGTTATGTGCTCTGTCATGTCCTTTGTGTGTATGCAAATTTCGTCCATGTACCAAATGATGTTAGCAATGTCTGTCAAAAGAATTCTTGTCATTCTGACGAAGGTAGCTGGTGCATTGACTAATCCGAAAGGTAGTTTACACCATTCGTAAAAACCCCACGGTGTGGCAAATGCAGTCAGATGTATACTATCAGGATGTACAGCTATCTGCCAGTAGCCTTTTGTCATGTCAAGTTTAGTAAAATAACGTGAGTCAGATAGTTCAGTCAAGATGTCTTCACAGTTGCTCATTGGTTCTAAATCCAACTGTGTAATGCTGTTGAGTTTACGATAGTCCACACAAAGTCTAATAGTGTTGACCTTTTTGCGTACTAAAACTATTGGTGAACAGAAATGAGATTGTGAACGTCGAATGATATGATTTGCTTCTAAATCAATGATTTCTTGATGAAGTTTTTCTTTATAGTGTATCGGGATGGAATATGGTCTACACTTAAAAGGAATGTCAGATATCAAGATGATTTGGTGTTGTACTAAATCTGTCTGTCCTGGGCTGTCAGAAAAGATCGTCCTGTAGTCCTGTATCAGTTGTCTACAACTGTCAGTCTGTGTCTGCGTCAGTTTAGGATTTACCTTAATGTCCTGTAAGTTGGACGTCGTGTCAAGACTGGTGTCGGTATCTCGTCCGTGTCGTTGTCGTCCGTCTGGTCCACTATGGAGGTGCTTGCTGCAGTCTCTACTTGTTCGTCTTGCCTGTGGTGATACGGTTTGAGCATGTTAATATGGAAAATTTTATGTTTGTCCCTAACTGCAATCTCGTAATCTACCGTCGAAATTTGTCGTAGCACTTTGAACGGTCCTTGCCATGAGTCAGTTAGGAGATGTCTATCACTTGGCAAAAGGAGAAGAACGTCCTGTCCTGGCGTCAGTGTAATAGTTCTATTTCCTCTGTTAGCATATTGTCGGTAAATAGCTCCTGATTTTTGGAGAGCTTCTTTAGCTAACATACATGATTTCATAATTCTATCGCGCAATGATGTTACATGTTCATATGGTGAAATGGGTATAGCCAAAGTTGTACTTTCAGTCAACATAGATTCATACAGAGATAATGGGCCGCGTGGTTGTGCACCATATAACATTTCGAATGGTGAGAACCCAGTGCTGGAATGGCGCACTTCCCTATATGCAAACAAAATGGCAGGCAGATAAGTATCCCAATCTTCAGGATGTTCTTGGGTTACCTTAGAGAGCATATGTTTCATATCGCCATTAATCTTTTCCACTATACCGGTCGAATGTGGGTGGTATGGACTGTTGAAGCATTGTTTAACACCCAACATTTTGGTAAAGGCTTGTGTAGCCGAGGAAATAAACTGGCTACCCCGATCTGAAAGGATGGTATGAGGGAATCCTACCCTCGAAAAAATATGAAAGAACACTTCCATGATGTCTTTGGAAGTTATGTTCTTCATTGGAATCGCTTCTGGCCAACGAGTACATAGATCAATAAGTGTTACAATGTATCTATTACCTTTAGATGTTATATGGTTCAGAGGACCAACTATATCGACCGAGATCTTTTCAAATGGTCTACTAGCCCAATCAGTAACTTGCAATTCAGCTTGTGGGTGTTTACCCTTTTTGACAAGCTTTTGACAGATGTCACACGATCTGCAATACTGTTTGGTATCGTTGCAAAACTTTGGCCAATAAAATTGAGTAAGTAACATTGCTCTAGTTTTAGCATACGCCATGTGTCCTGCAAAGGGTATGTCATGAGCTAGATTCAATGCTCGTTTGCGGTTTTCTAACGGTAGCGCTGTTTGTTCTATAGTGCTGGAACCTTTGGTGTAGTACCGTGTTAGAATTCCGTTCTTCAGAGCAAAGTACCATTGAGCATTCTTTGCTACTCTTGGCTTTTGGCCTACAAGTTTAAAATACTTTTGCAGAGATCGATCGGCTTTTTGAGATGTTATAAACGTCTCCCTAGTTGTCTCAGGAGATGTTACAACTGGACTTACTCGTTGTACAGCCTCTGTCTGATCGATTCGATCTTGCATCTTGCATTTACTACATTACAACGATCATTCTCATCACACATTGATGTTACATTCACACAATTACATGTATGTTCTGGCGTAGCCAGGTATGTATTTGTACATTCATTTACAGGTGGTAATACATCATGAATGGTGACTGGTGATGAAGGTGAAATGGTAGTATCAATATTACAACTGACAGTTGATGTACTGCTGTCATGCGGTATGCCATTCACTTCAGGAAGGTTCCCAATGATAATATCGCAGCAAGGATTGGTTAATGCCGCGCATTTAACCTTTCCTGTAAGGAATGGTGTCGTTATATATGCCCATGCAAGTGGATATTTCTCTATGTTTCCTGAGAATGTCCTGCATGTGACATATTTACCAATATATTGTGATGGTAAAATATAATCTCTCTTTACACCAATGAGAGTACTCCCGCTATCACGTAAAACTGTGGCAGCTCTACAATTAACAAACCCCTTGTGGATGTTTAGTTTACCTTTGGAGTTTACTACAGAATTGGCCTCCTCACTGGTAAAATGTATAGAATGGCCGCATGTTAACACGCCATCCTCATGAAATTGATCACAAATTGTACATTTTTCCTGATGGAACACCTCAATTGAATGTGCTGAGTTTACTGGGTGATCTTGTACACTTTCATCTTCTGACGAAGAACTGTCAAACATGGCTGCATTAGCCTTTTTGGTCATTGACTTGCCTTTACAATCTTTACGCCAGTGACCATAAGCTTTACAAAGGTAACATTTGGTAACTTTTCTGTAGTTCTTCCTTATCTTATCTTGCTTAGAAATGTAATTATGCAAGTACGTAGTGTACCCAGGGTGTTGGTCGCACATATCATTCTCATTGTGTTTATAATCGCAATATTTGCACTGATACAATTTCTCTGCAGCTTGTTTATAATGTCTTTGTTTGGTATTTGACCCTGCCTGATATTTGCCATATGTAGCTGCTGCTACAAAGTCTGTGCTGGTCAGACCACTAGAGAAACAATGCTTATTGGCTGCAAAATAAACAGAGCCACGACTTTCAATCTGTTGAACACTTTCACACTGACATTCTAACAAAAATTTAGAAAAGGGGGGTGGGAGAGATGCGATAATCTTATCTCTCAACATAAGATCAACTAATTTGTCATAAATTCCATTTACTTTGGCTGCTGACAGCCATTTAGAAAAAATATTTTGAATTTCTGAGATGTAATCAGAGAACGTGTGTGTTGGCTTAGGAGACAACTTCCTAAACTGTTCTCTATAACCTGATTCATCCAGTAGAAAATGTGACATAATTTTAGATTTAATGTACAGATAATCTTCTTTCAGGTCATTTGGGATCGACTCTATGACTTTAAGAGGTTTCCCAGAAAGACTTCTTACATATACTATCCCCCATTCAGGTTTTGGGATTTTGTAATGATCCATAACAAATTCAAAGTTTTGGGTAAATGCTGCTATGCAATCACCTGTGTTGTAACTTCTGATCAGACCTTGGTACTTCTTATGAGGTTGATCTTTGTCTGTTTCTCTATTAACTTTATCTTTAGAAGATTCAGCTTTCAGCTGTTCAATTTTCAGTTGTGTTTCTTGCTCTTCTTTCTTACTTAGGGCTAAGATCTCAGCTTGCCTCACTGCAGCTTCTGACTGTGCTTGTTGAAGCTTTAAAGCAGCTTCTGATTGTGCTTGTTGAAGCTTTAAAGAAGCTTCTGAGTCCTTTAGAGCAGCTTCTGATTGTGCCTGCTGAAGCTTTAAAGCAGCTTCTGATTCTGCCTCTTTCATTTTCAACGCCCTTTCGGCAGCTCTTTCATTATGCTCAATCATCTGCTCTTGTTTCACAAGATATTCTGCATATTTGCTTTCACTCCATGTTCTCAATCCCTCACCAGACATATTCATTTTTAAACCCATTTCAATGAAATCGTTTTAAAGAAGACATGATGAACAATAGGTATGAAGGAATAACTATAAACAAAATTACTTATGATGTTAGTAAGTTACAAATATTTATAGCACAGTTAATGTCTAAAGCCAGACTAACGAAAAAAAAAATTTATACTCAAGTAATCCTTGGGTAATGTGCTGTTCAGTGGTGCTCGAAATCACACTGGAAGGTCTTTCGGGTTGACGCACAAAAAATTTTTGAAGTTCACCAGACTCAGGTAAAGTTGTCAAAAAAACCTGTACTTTTTAAACTAAACGAAATTAGAACGTTTGTAAATGTATGGTGTGTGTAATGTCACTGAAGTCTGTAAAGGTTTGTATGCTGTCAAGTATTATTGTTAGTCGTTACCACAATCAACAACTTTCACGCTCACACTAACCCTACTCAATGACATTCAAGGGCACGGCCGCCATTTTGGATTTTAGGTACAAAATTTGTTAAATTTAGTGATAAGTCCGAAGACGCCTCGGTTGGCTTCAAATAATATCTTCACACTTGTAATTTAATTAAATCAACTCTATTTAATCGTTACTTTACCTTAATCTATGACTTGCGCACTTCTATCGGCATTTTCACATTCGCTTCAAACTCGGACAAAAAATTTACAAGTTCGCATTTGGTTCAAAACCCGGACGAAAGCCCCCACGTTCGCACTTGTCAGAGTCTTGCGTAGAGCAAGAATAGTGGCTCGTTTTCTGGCAAGTGTGAAGCAATATCAAACTATCAAATCACACGAAGTGAATATCCGAAAGTATTATTCACACGCTTTATTTACGCGCTGCATTTATTATCACACAAACATCGCGCAATGACAATCCATAGCAATCATTACGGCATGATCACTATCACTACAATACATAATAATACATGCAAGCAATAAACATCTCACTTACAAGTCAAACTATTCAAGCGTTCGAATCAATCTCCCACTGTCGTACAGGCTAGCCCTCAATGCAGATTCAAACACTCCTCGCATACCCATGCGACCTGTCCGTTCCAAACACCTAAACCCGTCTGCCAGTTCTGGCGTTCTACACGCTACACGCCAGTCGGCGCTCACGTCAGCTAGTGTGACCCCTGCAAGGTTCACGGGTTGTACTGCTGACCAGCGGTCCTTTACGGTTCGCTCAATTGCTGTGCTTGGCTGCTTATCCGGGCGTCGTCGAAGACGCCGTGTTCTCTCTGCAGTGTTTAACATCACTCAGGGTTGCGTGATGTTATGTTGTCTGGCGTTGGTACAGACAACGCGTCGCAACCTCGGATGTGAGACCTTGACATTATAATTATAATAAATATAAATATAATTAGCTATATATGAAAGTCCTAAAACAAAATATCGGATCAAGATGGAATAACCACAGAATCTATTCAGGATTGTGGGAAAACAGAAGTTAATTATCTGACAAAATGTTTTACTATAGCCTGGGGAAAAAATAACCTCCCAGGCCATTGGCAAGAGGGAATAATAGTGCCAATATTGAAAAACAAACAAATATGAAATTGTGCAAAAACACACAGAGATACATCACTCTAGAGTCGCATAGGGAAAATGTACGCAAAACTGTTGGAACAAAGAACATTTGTTAAGTAAAGAACAATTTAATTTCAGGAAATGTTAAAGTTGCACTGATGCATTATTTACACCAAGACGGAAGTGTGAAAGAACAAGTATACAATGTTGTAACTAATTAGCAAATCTGGAGCCAGATCCGACTGGTGACGTAGTATTTTACTATATAAAAAGTCATGATCCATCGTGATGACGTCAAAAACCGGATTCATTTTCAAGGGATGCAACTCATGAATTAATACTCAAACGTAATTTTGCACTATTACTTCCCTTTTTCTGTGTTGAGAATATTTGTTTTAAAATTAATAATTACTGTTATTATTAGCAGTATTGAGTGATGCTTAAAAAACTATCATCATACTAGCGATGCTGTTAAGGTACAATGCTCTTCCTCCTCGGTTCCCTTTTTCGTCTTCTTTCTTTATCTGTGTTGTTCTGGGCGTAAAAACTAGCATCATTCCATTGGTGTTGTGTAAGGCTTAGGGTTACAGTGCATTTCCTTGGGGTGGTCTAGAGGCAGGCTGGCGTGGGGATGGGGCTCAGGGTTGGGGCGCGGTTGTCGGCGTGTGGGGTAGCGCTAGGTGGTTCGAACCTCGAGCCATGACAGGTGTCATATGAAAAACGTAATAGGTAAGCATGTATATATGGCAGCTTTATGATCTATAGAGGGTCGTAGTGGTGTAAACACTATCATCATATGGGTTACAAATGAAAACCTTAAAAATAGAAGATGGTCGGTATTATTGATTGTCTCGGGTATAACTTAGTGAAAGTCATTGGTTAGGGGTGGGTAGCGGTTATTAGGGCTCTGTGGTGTGCCGTAGTGACCTATACACTATCATCATTCAGGTGCCAAATGATAACCTTAAAAAGTAACAATGGCCGATATTATTGATTGTCTCGGGTATACCTTAGTGAAAGTCGTTGGTAAGGGGTGTGTAGCGGTTATTAGTGCTCTGTAGTGTGTCGTAGTGACCTATACACTATCATCATACAGGTTACAAATGAAAACCTGAAAAAATAAAAATGACCGATAATATTGAGTGCAACGGGTATAGCTTAGTAAAACTCATTGGGAAGGGGTGGGTAGCAGTTATTAGTGGTATGCAGAGTGTCGTAGTGGCCTATACACTATCATCACACAGGTTACAAATGAAACCCATAAAAAGTAAAAATGGTCGATATTATTGATGTTAGCGGGTATAGCTTAGTGAAATTCATTGGTAAGGGGTGGGTAAGGGCTACTAGTAATCGGTAGAGTGTCGTAGTGGCCTATACACTATCATCCCACAGGCTTCAAATGACAACATTAAAAAGGTATAGATAGCCGGTAGTATCGGATGTAGCTAGTAAGGCTTAGTGAAATTCGTTGTTAAGGGGTTTGTAAAGTGGAGTAAAGACTAGATAGGTGCTTCTGATCATTGTTAAGGGGTGGTCGAGTGGCGCGGTGGTAGATAAATACGTCCGTTCTTTGATAATAGCCGGAGGGTAAGGCTATTATCTAAGTTCTAAAGATTGAACTCATAGGTGGCTTATCTGAGGGTGACCGCCTGGGTGACTCATCACTATGAGTGCTATGTCGGCGGGGGTGAACATACGTGAACGTGTTCAGACATGTCTTAAGAGAAAACCGGAGGATGACTCAGAGCGTACTGACCGCATAACGATACATCCGAGACACATGTGTAATGGTCACATCGGATCAAGTATGGCTCTGCTTCCGGTCGCATTGTAATGACTACAACCAGACCACGTGCTCACTGGCTACGAGTGGTCAAATATGGCGTCGTATCCGATCACACATGGTAATGGGATAAACCCGAAACACGTCGCTAAAGCCAATCAAAGATAGCACTGCATCCGATACACATGGCTAATGTTCACAGCCGATCAAATATGGCACTGCTTCCGGTCCCTGTGTATTGGCTACAACCATACCACATGCTAATTGGCTAAAACAGCTCAAAGATGGTGATGCATCCAATCACATGCATGTAATGGCTACAACCAGACCACGTGGCTAAAGCCGGTTAAAGATGGCACTGCATCCGGTACACATGGGTAAATGTTACATCCGATCAAATATTTCGATGCTTCCGGTTGCCTGTGTAGTGACTGCAACCAGACTACGTGCTCAATGGCTAAAGCCGATCAAATATGGCACTGTATCCGGTCTCATGTCTAATAGGATACATACGAAACACGTGACTATTGACTCAACCGGTCAAATATGGCGATTCATCCAGTTACATGCATAACGATACATATGGAACACGTGGCTGATGACTCAACCGGTCAAAGATGGAGTCGCATCCGGTCACATGACCAGTCATGGCATAATATTCTGCTGAGTCACTCTACGTCAGCACATAGCGTGTATAAGACGAACAATAACGGACCTAGTAACGGTTCGACTGCGGGATGTGCTACATCAACACTTCACCAAAGACGAAATAATCACATTAAGCCTGAATAGAATTGAGGAGTGCATCCTCGACTATAATCGCCAACAGGATACGACGGAACCATACCCAGCCAACGTGGAGTGATCAGCGTCACCGACAACCTTAACCTTTAGTCAACTACACTAGCGGACGAATATTAAAACAAATACATAAAAAGGAGATGGTTGTAATATACTTACAACCTTGTCTTCAATAGCTGACCAGTCCTCAATACGAAGAAAAAATACAGTGGGTGTGAGGAGACTGTATATTAAGGCATTCCTTACTCAACATGGAGCTGGGAAACCGATGTCATTATTACCATGGCAGAGAGATTTGAAAGGTCACAGAAAGAATCTGAAGGTGCTCGTAAGAAGACAGTAACGACCTCGCACGAGAATTCTCAGAAGCCCAAGGAAAATAATTTCAACATGCATTGAGAGAAGGGGAAAAGGTATTGTCTGAAATACAATATTATAGGACACAACACGAAGGACTGCCGGCGCAAACACCCCCCCCCCCACTCAATACTCCTCATTCTGCTGCATGTATGGAAATACCAGAAGCCAAGAAGGTGATCACTTATGACCATCCAGTTCGTGAGGATCATAAACACACCACTTCAAGACTTCAAGTTATAGAATCAGTTACACTTAACGGATTCCTCTTCTTCTTCTTCTGCGTCCATCCGGATTTTTTTTTCGGACGTGACTGCGTTGTGTCTGTTTACAGCAGAGCTGCGTTCTTGCACCGTTAGGCCGACACATCCTACTTCTGTGGGCATTTGTTGACCGGGTTAACCTTCCCGTTAACGGATTCATTAGCACATGTTTATACGACATTGAATAACAATTTGATGCATTTGTTCCTTCCTCATTAGTGCATTCTGATTAAGTCACTAGGGAAATAATTGAAATTCAGGAGCCTCTAAAAATCTCAGTTCCGGTGTCATTACCAGTAGCAAATATAACATAATTTCATGTTATGTGACTGGTGAAATAAGAGCAGCGGTCTTAGATGACCCAATTTACCCTGTGATGTTGTACAGCTCCTGATTGTCTCATCTATGACGAATAGACAGCAAGCTAAGAAGGCGTCGGCGTCGACAACTTCGACAATTTCTCAACCAGAGGAATTTAAACAAGCCCAGGCAGCAGACAGCACCTTAGCGGAATGTTTTCGTAAACTGCCTAAAGCATATTCACGCCCAAACAAAGGTGAAGTATATATGAAGAATGGACTTCTTCATAGAAGGTCAGGTAAAAAAAGAACAGGAGCATGCACAACTTTTTTGTTTCTTCTGCTTATAGAGCTCAAGTTCTGGATATGGGACATAGTATATCCTTCAGTGGACACATAGGAATCAATGCCACTACACAAAAGATTTCTATCCATCACTACTGACCTGCAATGAATGTAGACATAGTTCGTTATGTCAAGTTATGTCCCCAGTGTCAGAAATTTCCCCCAAAGCACTGGACAGCATCAACGCCCTTAGGGGAAATGCCCATTATTGGCACACTATTTGAAAGAGTGGCTGTGGATATAGTTGGACCTCTCAACAGAACAAAGAGAAGGAACTGCTATATACCTACTCTTGTGGACACTTGCTCGATATGGGTCGAAGCAGTGCCTATGCCATCAAGCGATCAAAGCATGTAGCTGAAGCTTTGCCTGGCATATTTATCGGATTAGGATTTCCACTCAGAATATTAAAAAGGGAGGGGAGATTGTCAGTGCAGAAATCTCCTCTGCCTCAGAGAAGCTCGAATGATTAAAACCCCACACGGTGCAGGTGAACGTGTTGACAAAAGTATTACCAAAGGATACGCTGAAAATATGAAAACAGACAACACAGTGGCATACTTACCTAGATGTCAGTGGGATATTTTTCCAAAGGTGTCCAAGCAAATATTCCCTTTTTTGTGTTCATATAAATATTTTCGGTGTTTTGTTTATATTGTCCCAGTGAAAAAAACCTACGGTCGAAACGTAGGGGGAAAAAACCAGCTAGCGTCTGTTCACCACTTCTTGATTCACTGAGACATGTTTACTTTTCTTCATGAGCTCTACATTGATTCGTTTGTCATAGCATTTTAGTTCCATTAATCTACACAGGCACACGTTAATTCTTGTTTTTAGTTCATTAGTATTTCTTTTAGTCATTTTTCCTGTCTCTGAACCATACGGTAGTACAGATTTAACATTGAGATTATCTTCATGTGAGTGTTTACACAATAAACTGAAAATATAAAGAAAGTAGACTACCTAAGGAACATACTACAAAAAAAAAACTGATTAAACATGTTAACATATCCACAGTAAATGTTGCTTCTTGAAAGTAATACTCACATTCTTTCCTTAAAGTTATAAGTTCCCACTCTTAGAATATGAAACGAAACCTATTGGAACTGAGAGATTTATTTGTATATTTATCAATGGTGTTATTTATAATTCACTATCATTGACAGAAAAGAGTGAATGCAGACACAGTCACACACTACAACCCGAGAGACAGGAACAGCAAGGGTTAACTTTGGGGAAAACATTAGGATAAATACAGGATTAGTGATACTCAGTGATCTCAGCGTTACACGGGGAAGCGCAGGGGCCACAGTAACTAGTTAAATGGAAGACTGGCTGATCTCAGAATTCGGGCGCGGGCCAGCTTAAGGACAAGACACACACAGACTTTAGTCGAAAATTCTAAACAAGTTTTCCATCTTAGATACCCTAGAGTTTTTCAACATTAAGATTTACCTATAATTCACATAACAGCTAGAACCAACACAACGTTACAAAATAGTAAAGTTCTATGTAAACTCGTTGCACGATGAGCAGTGTTTCACATCTGGCCGCTTATAAGTGTACGATAGCAGAACGAGTGGGTGTGCCAATTGACAATATCACAGAGACAGTGAGGTACAACAAAGTGATGGTCACCAAACGGACTGTCTGCAGTGGACAGCGTATGAGTGCCAGACAATGAAAGTTCCAGTAACTCAGCTGGCTACAGTGGCTCTTACATGTGTGTACCCCATCGTTAAAAAAAAAGTGTTGAGCTGCTGCCATGCCTTTTGCTTAGTTCATTGAGTGCATCTGTGAGCCGAAGTTTGTAAGCGAGCTAAGTGAAGAGAACAGTCATATTGGTTGCACCGGCCATAATATATCTCCTAGACAAGTGTTTTCATCATCTACAACGCCCAGTAACTTCATGGCATTCGCCATTCGTCCTTTCATGGCTTCTGTTGAATAATTTTCCTCCTCATCATTTCATCATCATCATCATAATCACGTGCCTGCTAGCTGGCGTAGGCGTTCATAGCTCTCCACAGATGTCGGTCTTTGGTGTTCTGGATCAACACTGCTGATGATATTCCTCCATGTCACCGTCTCAATCCGTCCAACATCATCATGTAGCCGATCTTTTACAGAACACTGCTTTTGTCTTTTTTTCCTTCTAAGATTCTAGACACCTTACCCCTTTTCGTGTCTAAGATGTCTGAAAAGTCATGTGTCTATCTTCAATCCTTGCCCCTTTATCCAGGAACCATGCCTTCCGTCGCTGTTCTCTCCTAACTGATGTGATATTTGCAATGGCTAAAGTATTAAGTTTCCGAGACCCACGATGTTGTTTATGAACGTCTCTAAATTGCGTGTCTTTAAATTACTTTGTGACTGCAAAGTTCGTTATTTATAATGGCCATCAATTTTAGAATATCTTGTGTTCTATGATCATGTGCCTAGTGTAGTTGATAGCTTTCTCAGTTCTGACACCGTGGTTTCAAGCCGTTTTCAAACCCTTTTTAACATTATATATTTGTCTCTCTCTCTCTCTCTCTCTCTCTCTCTCTCTCTCTCTCTCTCTCTCTCTCTCTCTCTCTCTCTCTAACTATAGTTGTTTTTTGTTTTGGGCTCATAAAATAATCAACGATAAAATAAAATTATATTTTTAAAAACCTTACATTAAGATAGTAATAAAAATAAACAGGCCCATACACACACAATCACAAACTCACACATATACATCCCGAAGCAGGAGCCTACTATGCGTCCGTGAAGAGTTGAACCAGTCTGTTGTGTACGCCTGAATGCACGGAAGAATAGGGGAGCCTCTCTTAGCGAACGGCAAAGCCAGTTGCCGAACTCTCGTCGGAAACCACTACATCCATCCATCAACCCACACACACACAAACACACAAACACACACACACACACACACACACACACACACACACATAGACCAACATGTTAATCAACCCACCGAGCCACAGACTGTCTGATCTTTCTGCCCTCCGACCCATTGACAGACCGACCGACCGACCGACCGACTGACGTACCCACCGACGCACCGACCGGTTGTCTAACCGAACGACCGATCGACCGACGAAAAGGGAGGAGACAAATATGCCTAAACACCAGATCATCTAATAAAACGGTGTCACAAACTTCAGCATGTATTGGAAACTGAAACAATGTGGCCAGATTAAAGGTCAGTGTGGCTTGGACAGAACACCGATGGAAGGATTGGTTGTTAAAAGATGAGCCTGGGTCGTTCGACAAGAAGATGCACAAAGGTCAGTTGCTGATACCTTGTATATATAATTGCACAGGGCAGACGAAATAGTAAAGGATGGAGAAACAGTTGTGGTTATGAACTTCAAAACCTGGTGACAGGTGGCAAATAATATGAGAAAAAAGCAAGGAGAAGACAAAAGGTTAATTACCCTGATGGCTTGGCCACATGGCATAAACGGGACAAGAACACAATCCTGATCCACGACTCTGGTGATCGTGTGAGGATGGCGAAGCATTAACGCCCATGATTATATGCATGGCGCGTGATTATGATCACATTTCCTCCGTGGAATATATGGTGTAAAACGTTCTGGAATTGAAAGAATTAAAGCTGTGTGAAACAGCTCGCATTCATCAGATAGCACTTAGGTAAATGTATCAAAAGTCTGTGTGGCAGTGTTCTTGTGTGTGGTACACGGATCTAACAATCAATTACATGTACTTCATTTCTGTGGAGACTCGTGTTCCTTGCCGTATTCATACATGTAAAGGCTTATATAGCTTCTGTCCATGGCAGTCTTTTTATCGTATATCCTATTTACAGGACATCGCTGTCAACACCAGTAGTGTAAGTCGGGCTAAAGCACCTTGTTTTTTGTGGATCTTATATATTATTACTAATTATCGATCCCGATCCACAAAGGGCGATAACTCCCGATCCATAAAGGGCGATAACTCCCTGATCCACAAAGGGCGATAACTCATTTTTTTTAAAACTAGGCGTGGTCCGAGGTGTTGCGATGTGACTCATCTGAGTGCGTGTGGTCTAGTGACGCTAGGTATGTGTAATGTATAACATAAAAAATACAACATGAAACATTTAAAATAAAAAACGAGTCAAGTAAGGTATATAACGTTTTTTTATTAAACTATGTATAGACAGAGTTATAAAGTTTGTTTTTTCTTTTTTTGGTCGGCAAAGTGTGGGAAAATCTCGTGCGGGTGTGACGGCGGTCGGTTCATAACAGACGTGGAGGGGTGCATATGGAAAAGTAATTAAGTAACGGGTTGTAAAAACATTGGTGAGTGGTGTGTTAAAATATTTTGAACTGTTAGCGCATTGGTGGGGTACATTAGTACGAATAAAAGGTGCGGTGGGGATAGTAGTGGGTATGGGTTAGTGAAATTAGTTGATAAGGGTGGTTATTAGTGCTATGTAGATGTTCATAGTAGCTTATTCACTAACATCACACGTGTTACAAATGAAACCTTGAAAGCTAAAGATCGTTGATTGCAATGGATATGGTGTAGTGTCGTTTGGTGGTAAGGGGTGGGTACCAGGTATTAGTGGTCAACAGATGATCAAGTAGGGGTCAAGTGGTGTTCAAGTGCGGAAATTTTAGGGAAAATGGTTGTAATGATATGGTGATATTTAAAGGGTGGTAAATTAGTGGTCAAGCAGTGGTCAAGCAGTGGTCAAGTGAGGAAAATTTTATGTGAAAGTGGTTGTAATGATATGGTGATGATTAAAGGGTGGTAAATTAGTGGTCAATCAGTGGTCAAGCAGTGGTCAAGTGGTGTTCAAGTGAGGAAATTTTAGGGAAAAGTGTTTCTAATGATATGGTGATGCTTAAAGGGTGGTAATTTAGCGGTCAAGTAGTGGTCAAGCAGTGGTCAAGTAGTCGAGTGACCACTTAAATTGTAGGGGAAAGTACGTGTAGTGAACCTGTGTTTGTTAAAGTGATCGATGACGTGTTCAAGTAGTGGTCAAGTAGTGGTAAATGGTCAAGTGACTACTTAAATTGTCTGTGAAAGTAGGTATAGTGACATGGTGATGATCAAGAGGTGGTCAAGTGGTGTTCAAATAGTGGTCAAGTAGTGGACAAGTAGTGGTCAAGTAGTCGAATGACCACTTAAATTGTAGGGTATGGTACGTGTAGTGACATGATGATGGTTAAAGTGATCGATGACATGAGCAAGACGTTATGCCGGCTGCTAAGTTCAGAAAGTAGTGTCCTTAGTATTGGTAATTTCCCCACCACGAGCGCCTCGAGCATTGATTTTGCATTGATCAATAGCACCTAGTGGTACAGTCGACACACATGGACAATAGTTACATCAGGTCAAAGATGCCGTCGCACCCTATCACACATGGGTTATTGCTACATCCAGACTACGTCTCATTCGCTTAAACTGGTCAAATATGGCGTCACAGTCAGTCACATGTGTAATGGTACAGCCGAGACAAGGGCTCATTGGCGAAAACCAGTCAAAGAATTCCCTGCTTCCGATCACATGTATAAGGGTACAGCCACTACACGTGACTAATGACTCAACCGGTCAAAGATGGCGATGCATCCAGTGACACGAATAACGATACACGTGGAACACATGGCTAATAACCCAATCGTTCAAAGACGGTGTCGCATCCCGTCACAGGGGTAATGGCACACCCGAGATACGTGGTTAAGAGGGAAACTATAGAAAAAGGGTGTCCTATCGGTTGTCGAGTCAGGGAACCTAACGTATGATGATCACTGTTTATAGGAGTGAATACACTGCATCATCAACACTGCATCCGAAGGGTAAAATGGTCACTCTTCTCTCTTTTTTCTATATCCGTGTAGTCCTAGTGTTACCGGGTTACACCAAAGGACACCCGGGCATCAACACAACATAAACTGGTCTCGAAAACCCCATACGCGCGTGTAAACAACTAATCACAGTTTTCCGACTAAGCCTTTCTCATACTCATAGTACAGAGATGTGATCACCGATGCTAGTCGGGGAAGTCGTATTTGTACGTAACAACTATCGGGTCATACAACGACGAGTGGGTAGTGGATATTAACAGATGCACACAAACACAACAAAATGCCCCGACTCAACCTTAGGCAATGCACGTAACATGACAGGTCACATGTCCGCCGTCATAACCAGCGACGTTATCACGTAGCAAATTAGACATCCACACTTTTATTTCCTATCTATGTGTCCATAGTGTCTTTACATCTTTCTCCAGAAAGCCATTTCCAAGACCAATATATGTTTTTTTTTCAGTGTACCTGCTCAGTGCCACACTTCATAACCAGACAAAAGTACACCTTCTATGTACCACTTCAACCGTCAAATAAGAAAATATGTTAGACAAAATATTAAAATTATTGATCAAATACAGAAATATCTCGTCCAAACTTATAAAAAGTAGGAACATTAGTTAACCTATTGGGAAAAATATCAAGCAAGTAGGAAAGTTTGTTAGTCAAATAGAAAAAAAAATATTGACCACGTAACGATATATCTTGTCCACACTTATGAAAAGTAGGGAAATGTGTTAGTCAAATGAGAAAAAGGATTGACCAAGTAATGAAATATCCCCACCAAACTTATGAAAAGTACGAAACTTTGTTAAGCAAGTATGAAAATGTATCGACCAAACAGAGAAATATATCACCCAAACTTATAAAAAGTAGGAAAATATGTTAACAAAATGGAAAATATCTTGGCCAAATAGGAAAATTTATTAGCTAAATGGGGAAAATATTGTCCAAGTAACGAAATACATCGTTCAAACCTACGAAAAGTAGGAAACTTTGTTAATTAAATGTGAAAATTTTGGCCCAATTTCAACCAAACTTATAAATATTTCAACTAAACTTATAAAAAAAAGTAGGAACATTTGTCAGCCAAATGGGGAAAAGGTCGGCCAAATACAGAAATATTGCAACCAAACTTATAAAAAGAAGGAAAAGATTGACCAAGTAACGAAATATATCGTCGAAACGTATAAAAAAGTAGGAACCTTTGTTAACGAAATGTGAAAAAACAAAACAAATATTGATCAAGTAAAGAAATAACTCCTCCAAATTTATGAAAAGTACGAAACCTAGGTACCCAAATGCGACAAATGTAGGTCAAATACTGAAATATCTCGTCCAAACTTATGAAAGGTAGAAAATTGTCTTAACCAACTGGGGAAAATATTGCTCAAACTAAGAAACATGTCGACCGAAGTAGGAAATTACGTGAACCAAAGTAATAAAATTGTTGGCCAAATAGGAAAAAGTATCGGTCAAACTTATAGATGTCTCGTTTAAACTTATAACATGTATGAAAATTTGTAGGACAAAGGTGAAAAATATTGGCCAAGTAATGAAATATCGCATCCGAACTTATAATAAGTAAGAAAACATGCTAGTAACATCAAGAAATATGTCGACTGAAGTAATGCAATAGGCAAAACGATGGACAAATTTATAAATATGTCGACCGTTATAAGAAAATGTTACCCATATTAGGAAAAATATTGGCCAGCGTATGAAATATCTCGACCAAACTTACAAAGAATAGGAAAACATGTCGACCAAAGTAAGAAAATTGGTTAGCCAAAGAGGAAAAATAGTGGCCCAGTACAGAAATATCGCATTCAAATTTTATAAAATGTATGAAAATGTGTTAGCCAACGGTGAAAACTAATGACCAATAAAGACATTTCTTGTCCAAACTCATAAAAAGTAGACAAATTTGTTAACTAAATGTGAAAATTATCGGTCAAACTTATAAATATCTCCACCAAACTTATAAAAAGTAGGAAAATTTGTTAGCCAAATGTAAAAATGTTGACTAAGTAAAGAAATATCTCATCCAAACTTATAAAAATGTCGACTGATATAAGAAAATAGGGTACCCAACGTAGGAAAAATAACGGCCAAGTTACGAAATAGCTCAACCAACCTTACAAATATTAGAAAAATATGTCGACCTAAGCAGGAAAATGTGTTAGCCAACTGTGAAAAATAGTGGCCATGTAAAGAAATAGTGCATCCAAACTTATAAAATGTAGGAAAATTTGTTAGCCAAATTGACAAAACTGTTAACTAAACTTATAAATATCTGGTCCAAACTTATGAAAAGTAGGAAACTTTATTAACCAAAGGTGAAACATATTGTCCAAGTAAAGACATGTTTCAACCAAACTTATAAATATATCATCCAATCTTATAAAAAGTAGAAAAATTTGTTAGTCAAATGGGAAAAATGTTGGCCAAATACAGAAATAGCTAGACCAAATTTATAAAACACTAGGAACAAATATTAACCAACACAAATAAAATGTTGACCAAAGTTATAAATCCAAACTTATGAAAAGTAGGAAACTTTGTTAACCAAATATGAAAAAATATTGACCAAGTACAGACATATTTCAATCAAACTTGCAAACTTGTCGTCCAAAGTGATAAAAACTAGGAAAATCTGTCAGCCAAACTAAGAAATAGCTATGGAAAAGTAAGTCCACAAAACTAAGACAAATGTGTTACCAAAATTAGGAAAAAAGGTAACTTCTGTAGTTATGTCAAACGTGTCTTGAACTTGTATCTGAAAAGACATTCCACAATACATAACCATCAACGTCAGCACTTTCCCGCTTTTACAGTACCGAAAGCTCTAACTTAACATTCCAGTGTATCTGGTAAAGAAGCACTTATACAGACTAATCACTCATCTCTCCACACCCTTCGTTTTTCCTTTCTAACACAACGTATCTCTGTCTTTCATAGATAGCTTCAAAACTTTACCATGTCACACCACTAAGAACGCCAAACCTTCGTTGTGAATGAGGTCTAATGAAACAGACATAACAAAATTTGTGGCAATGCAATCTGTGATCCACAGGGGATAGTTTCGATATCATCTGAGTATTCGTCACCAAAGAACCATTTCCCAAGGCTGATGTCTTCAACTTTCTATACCACAATGTTTGCTACACTAACCTTCCAAGTGTTCCAGCTTTCAACAATACAAAAGGTGTTCTCGAAGGCTAGCTAACATAACATTTCTTACTTTGTCCACCTATTTCACACGTCATTTCACAACTGCAATAACGGCAAGTCTACATACATCCAAGTGGCTGTTATGAAGGTCGACCTTTCTTAAAACCACATCTGCCTTATTGAACCCTTGAATACCCTCTACCACATCTTCTAACAGACTTTCAACGTTTCATAACAAATAACATTAATATTATCTTTGATTATAGAACAACCGATTTTCTGCTGACTAGGCAGATTTTCCACCATAATGGAGATAAATCATATGTCCCCCTAATCTACTAGGCGCTATTCTAGACAACGAATACGTTTATAGACCAGCACCCCTTGGAAGAACCTGAAAAAACAACATTGATTGGGTTCCTGAGACGAATTAGTTGCATTCCTTGGACACCATAGTAACTAACAATGATCACCTAAAAGAGCCTAAGGAAAATAGACCATTATATACATCAAACACAACAAAATCTTTCTTACTAACCCTAACTATACATCATTTAACCCTAACCCTAACCTAACCTCTAACCATAACCCTAATCCTAACTATACAACAAACTGTTTTTAAGAGACATAGATACAAACCAGTGTTAGTAGTGGAAAAATTTAAATTTGTGTGACTACATTTTAATTAAAATTTAAATATTATAAATCGCAATTTTATTACCCGCTTCACTTATTATACAGGTATAGGCTAGGTGTAGGCAAAAGGGTAGGTATAGAACGTGTATCGAGCTTACATCTTGCGCAATAAAATTGCGATTTATAATTTTTAAATTTTAATTAAAATGTAGTCACACAAATTGAACTTGTGTGACATGGAAAAGTTTTGAAGCTATCTATGAAAGACAAAGATACGTTGTGTTAGAAAGGAAAAACCAAGGGTGTGGAGAGATGAGTGATTAGTCTGTATAAGTGCTTCTTTACCAGATACACTAGAATGTTAAGTTAGAGCTTTCGGTACTGTAAAAGCGGGAAAGTGCTGACGTTGATGGTTATGTATTGTGAAATGTCTTTTCAGATAAAAGTTCAAGACACGTTTGACATAACTACAGAAGTTACCTTTTTTTTCCTAATTTTGGTAACACATTTGTCTTAGTTTTGTGGACTTACTTTTCCATAGCTATTTCTTAGTTTGGCTGACAGATTTTCCTAGTTTTTATCACTTTGGACGACAAGTTTAGAAGTTTGATTGAAATATGTCTGTACTTGGTCAATATTTATTCATATTTGGTTAACAAAGTTTCCTACTTTTCATAAGTTTGGATTTATAACTTTGGTCAACATTTTATTTGTGTTGGTTAATATTTTTTCCTAGTGTTTTATAAGTTTGGTCGAGCTATTTCTGTATTTGGCCAACATTTTTCCCAATTGACTAACAAATTTTCTACTTTTTATAAGATTGGATGATATATTTATAAGTTTGGTTGAAACATGTCTTTACTTGGACAATATTCTTCACCTTTGGTTAATAAAGTTTCCTACTTTTCATAAGTTTGGACCAGATATTTATAAGTTTATTTAACAGTTTTGTCAATTTGGCTAACAAATTTTCCTACATTTTATAAGTTTAGATGCACTATTTCTTTACATGGCCACTATTTTTCACCGTTGGCTAACACATTTTCCTGCTTAGGTCGACATATTTTTCTAAGTTTTGTAAGGTTGGTTGAGCTATTTCATAACTTGGCCGTTATTTTTCCTACGTTGGGTACCCTATTTTCTTATATCAGTCGACATTTTTATAAGTTTGGATGAGATATTTCTTTACTTAGTCAACATTTTTACATTTGGCTAACAAATTTTCCTACTTTTTATAAGTTTGGTGGAGATATTTATAAGTTTGACCGATAATTTTCACATTTAGTTAACAAATTTGTCTACTTTTTATGAGTTTGGACAAGAAATGTCTTTATTGGTCATTAGTTTTCACCGTTGGCTAACACATTTTCATACATTTTATAAAATTTGGATGCGATATTTCTGTACTGGGCCACTATTTTTCCTCTTTAGCTAACTAATTTTCTTACTTTGGTCGACATGTTTTCCTACTCTTTGTAAGTTTGGTCGAGATATTTCATACGCTGGCCAATATTTTTCCTAATATGGGTAACATTTTCTTATAACGGTCGACATATTTATAAGTTTGTCCATCGTTTTGCCCATTGCATTACTTCAGTCAACATATTTCTTGATGTTACTAGCATGTTTTCTTACTTATTATAAGTTCGGATGCGATATTTCATTACTTGGCCAATATTTTTCACCTTTGTCTAACAAATTTTCATACATGTTATTAGTTTAAACGAGACATCTATAAGTTTGACCGATACTTTTTTCCTATTTGGCCAACAATTTTATTACTTTGGTTCACGTAATTTCCTACTTCGGTCGACATGTTTCTTAGTTTGAGCAATATTTTCCCCAGTTGGTTAAGACAATTTTCTACCTTTCATAAGTTTGGACGAGATATTTCAGTATTTGACCTACATTTGTCGCATTTGGGTACCTAGGTTTCGTACTTTTCATAAATTTGGAGGAGTTATTTCTTTACTTGATCAATATTTGTTTTGTTTTTTCACATTTGGTTAACAAAGGTTCCTACTTTTTTATACGTTTCGACGATATATTTCGTTACTTGGTCAATCTTTTCCTTCTTTTTATAAGTTTGGTTGCAATATTTCTGTATTTGGCCGACCTTTTTCCCATTTGGCTGACAAATGTTCCTACTTTTTTATAAGTTTAGTTGAAATATTTATAAGTTTGGTTGAAATTGGGCCAAAATTTTCACATTTAATTAACAAAGTTTCCTACTTTTCGTAGGTTTGAACGATGTATTTCGTTACTTGGACAATATTTTCCCCATTTAGCTAACAAATTTTCCTATTTGGCCAAGATATTTTCCATTTTGTTAACATATGTTCCTACTTTTTATAAGTTTGGGTGATATATTTCTCTATTTGGTCGATACATTTTCATACTTGCTTAACAAAGTTTCGTACTTTTCATAAGTTTGGTGGGGATATTTCGTTACTTGGTCAATCTTTTTTCTCATTTGACTAACACATTTCCCTACTTTTCATAAGTGTGGACAAGATATATCGTTACGTGGTCAATATTTTTTTTTCTATTTGACTAACAAACTTTCCTACTTGCTTGATATTTTTCCCAATAGGTTAACAAATGTTCCTACTTTTTATAAGTTTGGACGAGATATTTCTGTATTTGATCAATAATTTTAATATTTTGTCTAACATATTTTCTTATTTGACGGTTGAAGTGGTACATAGAAGGTGTACTTTTGTCTGGTTATGAAGTGTGGCACTGAGCATGTACACTGAAAAAACATATATTGGTCTTGGAAATGGCTTTCTGGAGAAAGATGTAAAGACACTATGGACACATAGAAAGGAAATGAAAGTGTGGATGTCTAATTTGCTACGTGATAACGTCGCTGGTTATGACGGCGGACATGTGACCTGTCATGTTACGTGCATTGCCTAAGGTTGAGTCGGGGCAGTTTGTTGTGTTTGTGTGCATCTGTTAATATCCACTACCCACTCGTTGTTGTATGACCCGATAGTTGTTACGTACAAATACGACTTCCCCGACTAGCATCGGTGATCACATCTCTGTACTATGAGTATGAGAAAGGCTTAGTCGGAAAACTGTGATTAGTTGTTTACACGCGCGTATGGGGTTTTCGAGACCAGTTTATGTTGTGTTGATGCCCGGGTGTCCTTTGGTGTAACCCGGTAACACTAGGACTACACGGATATAGAAAAAAGAGAGAAGGGTGACCATTTTACCCTTCGGATGCAGTGTTGATGATGCAGTGTATTCACTCCTATAAACAGTGATCATCATACGTTAGGTTCCCTGACTCGACAACCGATAGGACACCCTTTTTCTATAGTTTCCCTCTTAACTACGTATCTCGGGTGTGCCATTACCCCTGTGACGGGATGCGACACCGTCTTTGAACGATTGGGTTATTAGCCATGTGTTCCACGTGTATCGTTATGCGTGTCACTGGATGCATCGCCATCTTTGACCGGTTGAGTCATTAGTCACGTGTATTGGCTGTACCCTTATACATGTGATCGGAAGCAGGGAATTCTTTGACTGGTTTTCGCCAATGAGCCCTTGTCTCGACTGTACCATTACACATATGACCGGCAGTGACGCCATATTTGACCAGTTTAAGCGAATGAGACGTAGTCTGGATGTAGCAATAACCCATGTGTGATAAGGTGCGACGCCATCTTTAACCGGATGTAACTATTGTCCATGTGTGTCGACTGTACCACTAGGTGCTATTGATCAATGCAAAATCAGTGCTCGAGGCGCTCGTGGTGGGGAAATTACCAATACTAAGGACACTACTTTCTGAACTTAGCAGCCGGCATAACGTTTTGCTCATGTCATCGATCACTTTAACCATCATCATGTCACTACACGTACCATACCCTACAATTTAAGTGGTCATTCGACTACTTGACCACTACTTGACCACTATTTGAACACCACTTGACCACCTCTTGATCATCACCATGTCACTATACCTACTTTCACAGACAATTTAAGTAGTCACTTGACCATTTACCACTACTTGACCACTACTTGAACACGTCATCGATCACTTTAACAAACACAGGTTCACTACACGTACTTTCCCCTAGAATTTAAGTGGTCACTCGAACACTTGACCACTGCTTGACCACTGCTTGACCACGTCATCGATCACTTTAATCACTACCATAATCTTAGGCAAATCGTCCTCTACAATTTAAGTGGTCACTTGACCACTTGACCACTGCTTGACCACTGGTTGACCACTAATTTACCACCCTTTAATCATCACCATATCATTACAACCACTTTCACCTAAAATTTTCCTCACTTGACCACTGCTTGACCACTAATTTACCACCCTTTAATTATCACCATATCATTACAACCATTTTCCCTAACATTTCCTCACTTGAACACCACTTGACCCCTACTTGACCATCTGTTGACCACTAATACCTGGCACCCACCCTTACCACCGAATGACACTACACCATATCCATTGCAATCAACGATCTTTAGCTTTCAAGGTTTCATTTGTAACACGTGTGATGTTAGTGAATAAGCTACTATGAACATCTACATAGCACTAATAACCACCCTTATCAACTAATTTCACTAACCCATACCCACTACTATCCCCACCGCACCTTTTATTCGTACTAATGTACACCACCAATGCGCTAACAGTTCAAAATATTTTAACACACCACTCACCAATGTTTTTACAACCCGTTACTTAATTACTTTTCCATATGCACCCCTCCCCGTCTGTTATGAACCGACCGCCGTCACACCCGCACGAGATTTTCCCACACTTTGCCGACCAAAAAAGAAAAAACAAACTTTATAACTTTGTCTATACATAGTTTAATAAAAAAAAAACGTTATATACCTTACTTGACTCGTTTTTTATTTTAAATGTTTCATGTTGTATTTTTTATGTTATACACTACACATACCTAGCGTCTCTAGACCACACCCACTCAGATGAGTCACTTCGCAACACCTCGGACTACGCCTAGTTTATTTTAGAAATGAGTTATCGCCCTTTGTGGATCTGGGAGTTATCGCCCTTTGTGGATCGGGAGTTATCGCCCTTTGTGGATCGGGATCGATAATTAGTAATAATATATAAGATCCACAAAAAACAAGGTGCTTTAGCCCGACTTACACTACTAACACCAGCATTTTACCGCTGTTGTTCATGTCTTGGCAAGATTACGCACAGTAGTTTGCCATTGCTTTCTGAGCGACCGGCTCACATACCCCCGTAAATAACCAATGCGATCCGCTACCGAATATCGCGCAGCTGTGTTCTCCACGTGGATATACGGGATTACGGAGAAAGTCGTTAATCCCTTCGCCGGGGAGGACGGCATATGCTATTAGCCACATATACTTATATTATAGATCAGTTAGTTGATCGCGGATCCAACTTCACGGCAAAAGTCCGCCCTATTATGCTCCGTGCCAGAATTACAGATAAATGGGTCACTATCACGCCGGTCGCCATTACTTCGAATGCCATTTCGTGAAAGTAAACAAAAAGTAAGTAAAGGACCCATTAACTTGCCTTTCCGTGCATTGCACGCATGGTGGTATACCTTTATTTTTCTACAGCAATCTACAGTGATATAGTTGGGTATGACACCTAATGTCTTTACTTGCCAAGACATTTTGTAGTACCCATGTCGACCTGGCAGCCTAAACAACAATGTAAAGTAAACCCCTATGATGAGGGCTAGACTGCCTGTCTCATGGGGCCGGCAGACAAGCATGCTACTTAGTGCTCTATAGCAGTTCATCTGTCCGCCGCCATCTTGACCACAGTTGTGACAGTTGTCTCTGGAGCGGTCAAGGCTGACAAAGATTAGTTTCATTTTCGTGCCAGGGCATGTAGGTGTACAAGAAAATGAGCAGGCTGACAGGCTTGCAGGTAAGGCTACTGAGGGGACAGGAAGACCCATAAACCAGGCTGATATACTGAGTACTCTAAGTCGTGTGCGAGAATCAAATGATGACTGTGAATCTACAACCATGGTCAGACTGCAAGACAGCAAGTTAAAAGAGGTCTGACCAGACAAGAACACTATGCAGGAAGGCAATGAAGATTAATAAACAAACACAGAACTGGGGTTGTTAGCCGCTAACGCTGCGGGATTTACTGAGGAGAGTTCCGAACACATATTGACTGAATGGCTCGATGTGCAATAAGGATGATCTGTCTGTCGACTGTCAACTGTCGACTAAGCAGTTCACCTTCTATAATTAGTTGCATGACCTATGCAGGACATTACAATCGACCCCAGCATATCTTGTCTGTTAGTAATTTAATAGGCAATTTTACGTTTAGTAGGTTGTCATTACTTTCTGAACGACCGATGTTCATAAATATTGTTACAAATCATCGCAAGGAGATCTGCTCCCAAAGCACCTGCAGTTGATTTCGAACCCGGTATGTGAGAATGTGACACGCATTCACTAAACCAACGCCACAGATATAAACACCCCTGATGCTGTATACAATACTGATATAGATAGTACACTTAAGTAGGTAGACTGAATGGTTTGCTAACAGCTGAAACGCTAGCTGACTTTCAATGGGTGCGGAATTACATTTGCAAATATAATACAGGCTTGGCTGTTTCCACTGCAATAAACAGTCGCAGTGTTCGTGGATGAAATTCGCCGTTTGACCTGTGTGCTATAAACTAAAACTAAATCATGTTTTAGCAAGCACATTAGGCTCTTAGTACATAGTGACTTCAAGTTCAACGTGGATAAGCGAATAAGTGGAGAAAAACATTTAAGATGTTGCCTTGTAGACTACGGAATCTTGGTCTGCTGGTGTTCGCATGTTGTTTATTTGCAGCAATGTGGAATTACTCAAGGTATTTATGTCTGTACGAATAATTCTAACATAAAAAATGTAAGCAGACCATTATCATCATTACGTGCTATTTATGGTGATGCGGGCGATCGTGATCTTCCACAACCATCTGAATTATATTGTGCTGATATAGTTGATGACCCTCATATGTGTCACTCTTTCAAGCCAAGCATCATTTTCTCCTATTGTCTCTACCTCTAAGTTTTCAATCTCGTCGGTTGTTACAACTTTCTCCAGTTCCTATCATTTTATATCGTGATGTAAATATTATTATATTAAAAATTATGTTGTGTGTAAGCAGACACTGTCAATCTTACAACTACTATAGGCACTATGCTACATTGACAGACGATAGTTTGTCACATTGTGCATAATAATTGATGTTTGTCCATCAAGAATGATGATGACCATTCATTTCATCCAATGGGGTTAAAAGTTTGGAGGCGTGAGTTCTAAATAGCTGGTAAGGCCTATTTTGGCTCGAATTTTCTGTGACAATTAGTTAGTTAGTTAGTCGCAGTTCCAACTTCACAGCAACGGGTCGTCCCCATTATGCTCCGTTCCTGTGCCAGTGAATATCACACAAAACGCTCCTCACTGCCCAATGTGAAAAGTGGAAAAGACAGGAGTCTCGACAAACAACAGCCCGCACAGATACACTGTGCATAATGCCGCCGCCAGAATGTCAACACACCAGTTCCCCACGAAACACCCAATTCATTTCTGATGGAATCAGCAGTCATTTGTCCTATCTGGATGTTTCCTAGATGTTCACCTACACAGTCCACGAACATACAGTTCATCACCGACGGAAGTGGCAGTCAACCAGAAGCCCAGCAGCCACGCATTTCTGCATAAGGCAAAAACTGGTCTGTGACAATGTTGTGAATCACCAAAAAACGGGAAGATGCTTTGAGCTTTACTAGAACACGATTACAAGAAACAAACTGGACTCGCGGCTAAAGCCTTCGTCGCCACAGAACAAACACAAACAGACACACAACTACACAAAAGACTACATGAAAATATTAAGGTTACATATCTGAATACGACTTGAGCGGCTGAAAGTGAATTGAATTAACCGGATGTGTGGTTTAGGTGGTCAAAGGACTAACGGTAGTAACCGCCAGAAGCTCAAGGATTGGCTAAGCCGCCCGGTGGGGGACACCCGCTTAGGGGATAGGGGACGCCCATGTGAGCGAAAGGTGAAATTGGGATTGGTAGAGCACTATAGCCAGCTCTGTGGCGGAGATGTCGCGGACGCAGTTCGCAATTCCTCATCCCGTACTCTAAACACAGCCGCGGCCGATTTGGATGTAGATCACCCCGCATTGGCTCTCACAATATAAATACAGTATGAGTGCCTGTCGCTCAGAATGCGATGACAGACCACTGAACGCAAACCTGCCAAAATATCACAAACAGCAACAATAATATTTAGTTTGACTGTGACTTTCTGTGGAGGACATGCAACTAGCTTTTATAGATGACTATACAACTGCGGGTATGAGAGGGGTGTGGTATGGAAGTTAAATAAAACTATGTTGGATATTGAGGCCGTGAGAGGAGAGTGAACCCAACTTGAAGATTAGACGGTTTTCCAATGTCTTACGATCGCGTTCGTGAGATGCGCACGATTTTATCGTGACTTGTATGTCGGCCACGCCACACTGTCGAAGTGCATGGATACCGATTTTTGGGCACCACTATTGATATCATAAAGGTGTTGCCTAAATCTGTCAACAAGACGTCGACCTGGTTCTCAAATATATCTCATGTCACAACGGGTGCAGATGATCGCATAGATAATGTTGCGACTCGTGCATGAGAAACCCTTACGGATGAGGAAAGTGGTCTTGGGGAATGCAAGACTATGGATTTGAAGGACGTGTGGGCAGGTCCTATAACGAGATCGAAGACAAGCCACCGTGCCAGGTAGAAACTTGTGAGGTTGGTATAGAGTGCTATGGACCAGCACATCCCTGAGGTTACGATCCCGCTTGTACACCACCAGGGGGCCTCTGAGAAGACATCGCGAGTGAGTGTCTGCCTGGAGAATGGATAGATGACCCATGAGATTATTCTTGGTAGCATTATTATGGGGATGGTAGGTTAGTGAAAGGATATTTCTAGTATTCCGTGGTTTCGGCCTGGAGGAGAGAGCCTCGGCACGACTGATAGACTGGCAGAGGCGAAGAGCTTAGACAGAACATTCTCAGGATAGCCACGAACGCAGAAGAAATCCAAAATTTCGTGGGCTATTTGACGGAAGTCATTATTATCCTGATATAATCGTCTGAGAAGTAACAGTTGGGAGAAAGGAATAGAACCCTTTCAAGAGGGGAGGGGGATGGGAGGAGGTATAGAGAAGCTAATGCGTGCGAGTCAGTATGTTTATAATGAACCGTCGTGCATAGACAAGCGGAACCTAAAGGGACTGTAAGATCTAGAAACTTGACAGCCGAAGAAGAAACAGTGGAGGTGAGTCTGATGCTGGGACGATAATCCGAGACAAGGCAATAAAGTCCTGGAGATCAGACAAGGGCATGTCTGAAATATCAAAGCAGTCATCGATATATCTTCTGTAGAGCTCTGGGGGCCTACCGGTGTATTGACTCCATAGCTGGTGCTCCAGATAGTCCATGAACAGACAGGCATAACTAGGACCCATCTAAGTTCCCATCGCCACCCCGCTAATCTGGTCGAAATAGTTTCCATTGGACTCACACGAATTGAGATTAAGGACTAACTCTGCGAGACGCAGCAATGGTTCAGTAGAGAAATGCATAGAGTGATGTCACATTTAAAGTGAAGATGTGGGTACTGAAAAGGGGTTGTAACACTGTTGGGATCGAAGATAGAGATAGTGTGATTAGTGTCTTTAATATACCAGGAGAGACTAGCAACCAACGGCTGAAATATGCTGCCTAGGAACTCTGACATCCGTTCAGTGGGACAAGAGCAGGCCGAGACGATAGGTATGCCTGGGTTGTTTGGCTTGTGAGTCTTAGGCAGCATATAAAAGGTGGATTTACCCAAGCAACTATCGTGGATGAAAAGTGAGTTGACAGAGCTGGGCAAAAAGCCTTGCCTGATGATGGCATTCGTCACGCTCTAGACCTGGGTGTTGTTACTGACCGTCCCGTCCTGTTGCCGTGGTCTGTAGAAAGTTGCATCCCCAAGTTGCTTGTTATCTTCCTGTATATACAAGTCTTTCCTCCAAACCACTAACGCTCCTTCCTTGAAAGCAGACTTGATAACTATGCCCTAACGCCGTTTCAACTGTGTAAGTGCTTGATGGTCCTCCGCTGAAATACTGGAATGCCTTAGTGGCTTGAATTTTAATTATTGTAATCGAAAAGTGCTTTTTCGATATACAGATATAGGGCTTTGGATGCTCCTCGATTGGGGACCCATGTATACCTGTGTTTAGAAAGGTGAGAGAAGTGATCGATGGCTTCCGAAGAGTTGTCCATGTGAGGTTGATTACTGAAATGGTATTTCATCGTTAGAGTGCGATGGAAACGATGGAAGTCCTGGAGTAGCGCGTATCTGTCGCCCTAACGATGCAAAGGTATGAACCGGAGGCCCTTACTGAGGAAGGATCTCTCCGGTGCCGTTAGGGGGAGATCTGGAGATATACACAACTAAATTATCGGAGTCGATGGTAGGATGAAGCGGGAGAGGAGAGAGGGATGGGTCAGGGATAAGAGCACGAAGTTAGGCTAACTTGGTGTTTTTAGCCGTGGAAAGACACTTATATAAGTGGTGGTTGGTGCTGTTGATAATACAGCGTATAACGCAATACAAGAAGTACTTACCTGAGGTAAGATGCATAAGTCCTTGATCGGGGATAGAAATACTAGAGCTAAGGTCAGACAATTGTCGCGAGCGACAATGTTGGCAAAGAATGCTTGACGTTCCAGGAAGAAGATCTACTGCAGTGATTTTTTTTTCCCAGCCTTTTTTTCCACAGCTCTTGCAGTACTGTATGCTTCGCAAGTGACTGCACCATTGCGTATTGATGTACGCCACGAATTTCCGTCTTTAGCAGTAGTCTCCTACGTATTGTGATGAATTTCAAAAGCTTTTAGTGAGATCTTCAGAGTATCTTTAAAGCGTTTCCTTTTGACGCCATGGGGGAGTTTACCAAAGCGTAGCACGCCGTAACAAACACATTTGTTTAGGGAGCCTGTGATCTGGCATGCGAGTCAAGTGACGAGCCCAGGTAATCCGATTCTTCATTACTAGAATGTGGATACTGGGCATAAACTCTCTTGCTAAGTCTTCGGTGTCTGGGATCTTGTCTTGGCCTTTAACCTTCAATAGCTTCTTGAGGCAGACTGTGTAAAAGTGTATAATTTCCTGTCGTTTCGCTGGTAAACAGTCCAGGTTTCACAAGCATATAGTAGCTTGCATAATAATTACAACTCTATAGATCATGGATGGTATTATATCTCTCCGTAGAAGAAAGTCTAGACTGAATTGTAGCATGAGATAGCACTTGAATATGTATGGCTGTGTGCATGTGTGTGCTACACTTTTTTTTTCTTTTGTATATCCATTACAGGAAATCGCTGTCAACATCAGCATCTTTCAGATGATTGTTGATTTCTCGGCAAGATTACGCTCAGTAGTTTGCCATTGATTTCGGGGCGACCGGCTCACATACCCCATACACGGAGAAAACCGCTACCGATATTCACGCACTTCAAGCCACTGACGAGAGTATACGGGATTACGGAGAAAGTCGTGCAACACCTAGACCAGGGAGACCGGAGTGTGCTACACTAATCTAGCAATAAATTACTTCTTTTCTGCGGCGACTCGTCTTTCCTTACGTAGAGGCTTATGTAGCACACAATTGCAGCATAATTCATTTCTCGGCTGCATAGTTTACTCCAGTACTCCAGAGGAAAGGTAACATGAATACATCTGGAACATGATATATATATATATATACACACACATTGGCACCTTGCCGTCTTGACAGACGATAGTTTGTGCTTTAAAAAGGCATAATAACTTTTAACTATGGCGGTAGCGAGTGTGACTGATAAGGCCAATTTGCGCTGTAAATGTCCGTTCACAGTGGGTGCATGTGAACACGTGGTCATTTCCACCATCATGCACCATCTTACGTCTCAAACGCTTGGTGTGTGACTTTTCTGCAATAATTTTCTCCTTTGACTTTATTCCATTTCTGATATTTGCCCTCCATGCAACACGTTCAGCGGCGACTTGCTCCCAATGTGCATTATCAATGCCTGTATCAATCATGTCCCGCTTACACACATCTTTGTATCGTAGTAGAGGCCGACCCTGAGATCTCTTACCCATCTGTAATTCACCAAAAAAGATATCCTTTGGTATTCTACCATCATCCATCCGCCTAAGATGTCCTATCCATCTAAGTCTACGAAGACTGAGCATGGAATAAACTGTCACACAACCTGATCTTTCCAATACTTCAGTATTTGTGATTTTGTCTTGCCACTTAATACCAAGAATTCTTCGCAGACACCGCATATGAAAGCTGTTTAAATTGTTCTCTTGGTGTGAGTAAGTTGTCCAGGTTTCACTGCCATAGAGAAGAGTACTAAGGACACAGGCTTGATAGACAAGGACTTTTGTTTTGGCAGTAAGCTTCCTGTTCTCCCAGACTCTTTTTCTTAACCTGTTCATTGTTGTTGCTGCCTTACCAATCCGGATGTTGATTTCCTGATCTAGGGATAATTTGCTATTTACCACCGATCCTAGATATGTAAAATGGTCTACTATCTCTAGTTCGGCGTCGTCAATAAAGATTGATGGTACCCCATGTGCACCTTGTGACATAATCTGTGTCTTCTTTTTGCTAATTGTTAAACCAAATTCAGAACAAGCATTGGAGAATGCAGATAGTAGACATTGCAATTCTTCCTCAGAGTGGGTCGTAACTGCAGCATCATCTGCAAAAAGCAACTCTCTGATCAGTACCCTCCTAATTTTGGTCTTAGCCTTCAATCTCTGAGCATTGTAGAGGCCGCCATCTGAGCGTGAGTGAATATATATATATACCACCATCCTGATCACGAAATGCATATTTCAGTAGAAGTGAAAAGTATATTCCAAAGAGGGTGGGAGCTAGTACACAACCTTGCTTAACTCCACTCTTGATTTCAAATTCTTCAGAAGTTGCACCATCAAACTTGATTATACCCTTCATGCCTGTGTGGAACGATTCCACAATGGACAGAAGAGTTGGTGGGCAGCCAATCTTCTTTAGTGCCTTGAACAGACCCTCACGACTGACCAAATCAAATGCCTTTGTGAGGTCGATGAAGGCAATAAACAGTGGTTGATTCTGTTCACGGCATTTTTCTTGCATTTGTCGCAATGAGAATATCATATCAGTGGTAGACCGGTTCTGTCGAAAGCCACACTGTGATTCGGGGTAGACTTGATCTCCTAGGACTTGAAGTCTGCGCAGAACAATTCTGGCAAATACTTTTCCAACAATACACAGAAGTGAGATACCCCTATAGTTGTTGCAGTCGCTCCGATCGCCCTTGTTCTTGTACAGTGTTATGATGCTTGAATCTTTGAAATCCTGTGGGACTTGTCCTTCACGCCAGCATAGCTCTATTAGCTGGTGGATCTGTATAGTGAGTGTGTCTTGCCCACTCCTGATAACCTCTATTGGAATCCCATCCTTACCTGGAGCCTTGCCAGATGCAAGTTCATTTATAGCACACTTAACTTCTGTTATGGTGGGAAGTGTGTCCAGGTGGTCAAGAGTTGGTAGAGCCTCTATGGCGTTGAGGGCATCATCCGCTAGTTTGGTCTCACTTGAGTAAAGCTCCAAGTAGTGCTCTACCCATCTGTCCATCTGCTGTTTCTTATCAGTGATGACTTCTCCAGTCAAGGTTTTCAATGGTGCACTTCTTTTGATCACTGGACCACAGGCTTTCTTTATTCCTGCATACATGCTTCTTATGTCTCCCTTATCACTTGCGATTTGAATGGACTCACATAACTTGATCCAATAATCATTTGCACAATGCCTGGCAGCCTTTTGCACATCCTTCCTAGCTTGCCTTAGCTCACTCAGAGTGTTACGCGTTGGTCTTTCCTTGTTTCTTAAGAGAGCTTTCTTCTTCTTATCAATCAAGGGCTGCAGAGTCTCGCTGTTGGCCGCAAACCAGTCCTGCCTCTTATGATCCACAGTGCCGTAAACCTTTACGGCAGTTTTACAAAGAGTTTCCTTAAGTTTATTCCATTTATCATTTACTGTACAATTTTCTGGTGTATCAGTGAAAGCGTCTTCAAGTTGCTGTTGAAACTGAAAGCACTTTTCAGGATCATGAGTGTTAATAATATTAATCCTGGGGCTAGATTTGTGTTTAGCTGTGTAGATTCTCTTTGGTCTCAGTCTAACCCTTGCAACAACCAAAGAATGATCCGTATCACAGTCAGCACTGTGGTAACTACGAGTCAATGATATATGGTTCAGATGTTGTCTCCGTGTGATGATGAAGTCCAGCTGGTGCCAATGGCCGGATCTTGGATGTTTCCATGTGACCTTATGCATCTCTTTTGTTTTAAAAAAAGAGTTTGTAATACATAGGTCATTACTGGTGCAATGCTCCAGCAGCCTTTGCCCATTTTCATTCATGCGACCGATGTTGTATTTTCCAAGGCACACTGGCCATGAACTCGAGTCCTTGCCCACACGAGCATTGAAATCACCGAGCATATAAATGTAGTCGGATTTTGGAACTGCCTTGATCACAGAGTCTAACTCCTCATAGAACAAATCCTTCACATCATCAGAGGAATCGAGTGTCGGTGCATATGCAGTAATAATGGTGGCAAACCCACAAGAGGTTGCCAAGCGCAGGGATAATAGTCTTTCATTTCCTCCTGCTGGAATTTCAATCATTCCCAGTAGCGAATTCTTCACTGCAAAGCCCACACCGTGTTGCCTTTTTTCTGCCTGCCCTTTACCCTTCCAGAAAAAGGTGTAGTTGTTTTCCCTGAGTGACCCTTCCTCAGCGAGGCGAGTCTCCTGCAGGCCAGCAATATCAATGTTAAGACGATTGAGTTCAGCATCAATCACAGCCGTTTTTCTCACATCGTCAATATTGGTCAAGTCAGTGGAAAATCCTGGACACATGGTTCTCACGTTCCAGGTTGCAAGCCGTAGCTTGAGGTTTCTATTTATATTTTTGTTTGTACCTGGTGCATTGGTTTTACAGCCTGCGATTCAGATTTTGTCCTAGCCCCAAGCACCCATTGAAGCAGGCAGGCTGTGGCGGATCAGCACCCAATTGGCTGGGGGCTGCCCAGCTTGAGGCGGGCGGTAGCTGATCAGTGACACCTATAGGTGTCTCCCACCGTCAGAGGCAACGCGTGGCGCCCCATGTCTACGCCAACTGACAAGGACTTATAACCCGTAACAGTTGCCTCTCGCTTTGATTCCGAGACCAGTTAAGACCAGGGATGGAGTTATTGCCTCTCCATAGCACAAAGCCTGGGCTAAAATATAGAGATCATGTGTTGCCCATGCAGCATGATCCCTCTCTCGGCCTGCCTAGTTCACTCCAGAGGAAAGGTAACACCCCTACATCTGGAACAAGACATGCTGCAGAAGCTGCCGGATCAGCAAAGCAATGCTCTAACTGTCCGCCTGTTGGAGCTTCGATCCTAGACCAGTCGCCAACCAAGGCTTAGGGCCTGGTCTGCCCTGCCATGACAATTTTGTCTTTAGCTTGCATTTCCTCGCACCAGGGTAAGGCTTGTACCCTCCCAATTGCGCTCTTCCGCCCGAAGCCATTGGCACAATGTGGGGTGTCGGGTTTGGTAAGCGCCGCCCAACGTTCGGCGCTAACAGAAACCAGGTAGTACCGTCTACTGTTATACGGTAGCTCAGTCATATCTGACTAAGACCTGACTGCCATATATATATATATATATATATATATATATATATATATATATATATATATATATATATATATATATATATATATATATATATATATATATATGATTACAGCCGGCAGGAGTCATCTTCTTCATTCGCCGTTATTTAATTGAATTTGGACATCATGCAGGCAACGAGAATTTCACTGTACGTTTTACTACTCTTAACCAAAAATTACAAAGCTAGGCCGAGGAGTCTGCTATATTTTCAGGTAAACGTGGTTAAATTGAAACATATGACAGACAACTTGTTTTGCTTATTTCGTTTAAAAGTTTAAATACGTTATTTCATTATATGTATAATTATACATTACTTATGCACGATTTTATATGACGTTGTGTTCATCTGTTCACAGATTGTCTGTTAACGCGTGGAAAATGAAGATTGACTCTTTTCTTCTTATGAATATTTCCGATAATAATACCAAATATTTAATTTCTGATACGACAACGGTTGCAGCGCAAAGTTTTCTCTACGTGAATGTGTCGACATTAAAATTTGTAAGTAACTTTCTCTCTCTCTCTCTCTCTCTCTCTCTCTCTCTCTCTCTCTCTCTCTCTCTCTCTCTCTCTCTCTCTCTCTCTCTCTCTCACTCACTCACTCACTCACTTAAGACCCCACACACCCCCAACCACCCAGCCAAACACACATCCCTCAACAGCACACACATCTCCCCTCCACAAATTGAGATACCCCTACAGTTGCTACAGTCAACCCGATCGCCGTTGTTCTTGTACAGTGGAACGCTTCCACAATGGACAGAAGAGTTCGTAGGCAGCCAATCTTCTGTAGTGCCTTGAACAGACAATCACGAATGACCAAACAAGGGTGGGTGTTTGTGGGAGGGGAGATGGGTGTGGGTGAGGGATGTGTGTGTGTGTGGTGGGTGTGGTGTGGTTCGGTGCGGGTGTGCGGGTGGGTGAAGGATGTTTGTGAGGGTGGAGGATGTGTGTTTGCCTGGATGGTGGAGGTGTGAATGTGAGTGGGTTGGTGTGTGCGTAGGTGCGGGATGTGTGAGTTGGCGGGAAGATGTGTGTGTGGGTGGGGGATGTGTGTTTGGCTGGGTGGTTGAGGTGTGTGAGTGTGGGTGGGTAGGTGTGTGCGTAGGTGCGGGTTGTGTGAGTTGGTGGGGAGATGTGTGTGTGTGTGGGGGGATGTGTGGTTGAGGGATGTGTGTTTGGCTGGGGTATTGAAGGTGTGTGGGTGGAGGAGGATAAGTGGGTGGGTGATTGTTGGTGGGTTATGGGATGGGTTGAGGATGTGTGTGTGGGTGGGGAGATGTTTTAAAGTAGGGGATGTGTGTAGGTGGATGATATGTGCGTGGGGGCATGTATGTGTGCCTGGGATGTGTGTGGGTGGGTGGTGGATGTTGGTGTGTTGGGATGTGTGGTTGGTGGGAGATGTGTAGGTTGGGGATGTGTATGTGTGTGGGAATTTGGGGGATGGGTGGAGGGGTGGGGGATTGTATGTGTGCCTGGGGTGTGTGTGTGGTTTGGTGGGAATGTTATATTATAACCTCCAACTAGTATTCCTGGCATCTCTTTGATCTCTCTCATTATTACTTCGCTATATAGGGAGAAGAGATATGGTGACAAGACACATCCCTGTCATACTCCTAGCTTTATGTGTTCGTAACTACCCTCTTTATTTCCAATTTTAATTGCTGCTACTTGGTTCCAGTAAATATTCTGTATTATTCTTAAATCTTTCCCATCAATGTTGATATTTTCCAACATTTTAATCAGCTCATCATGTCTTACTTTATCAAATGCCTTAGTATAATCTATGAAGCATAAAAATATGTCTTTCTGTTTCTCTATTGACCTTTCTATTAGTGTCCGTAATGTATATAATGCATTGTTTGTGCCCTTTCCCTCCACAAATCCATAGTGTTCTTCACTAATGTCCATTTTTATTTTCTTTCTGGTTCTTCTCATTATGATTCTGAGCAGAAGCTTAGTGATATGGTTTATGAGGTTAATTGTGCGAAAATCTTCACATTCAATTGCTCCTGGTCTTTATGGTATAGCTATAAATACAGATTTCAGCATATCACTGGGTAGATATCCACTGCTATAAATATCATTTAACATTTTGGTTTATATATATACTTCAAATTCTCCCAATACTTCTAATTCTTCTATTGTGATTTCATCTGGTCCAGCTGTTTTTACTTTCTTCATATATTTCATAGCATCGGCGACTTCTTCTTCTAGAATAGGAGGACCTTCTAAGTTACTTTCTTCTGTTAATTCTTCAATTTCCCCATCATATAATTCTGTTATATACTCATTCCACCTCTTCATTATATCATCTTCCTCCAATAATATCTTTCCTGTTTTTGATTTCAAACACCGAGTATTTATTCTTATTTTTCTTCCCGTGAGCTCACTGATTTGTTTGTGCATATTTTTTGTTGTATTTTTAATGGCATTTAATTCAATTTTCTTGCATTGCTCATTTAACCAACTTTCTTTTGTATTCCCACATTTATCTTTTATTTCTTTATTTATCTTAGCGTATTCTTGTTTGTCATTTTTACTCTGTTTTCTTTTTGTCCATCAGCATTAAGATTTCTTCATTCATCCATTTTTTCTTAGCTATTTGACTTCTCTCCGGTAATATTTCTTTGCTAGTTTGATGAATGGAGTCCCTTAACATTTCCCATTGTTAATTTATTCTCTGTATTTTAGCTATTGCATTGTACCTATTTTTCACAGTCACTATGTATTGGTCTTGAATTTCTTTATCTACTTTCAGAACCTCTTTATTAAGTCTCATGTTCCTACCCATTTGTTTCCCTCTCTTTAATCTTACATTTATTTGTCCACATAGTGGTACATGATCACTATTACAGTCCGCGCCAGGCAATGGTTTTACATTAATTAGAGCATTTCTAAATATTTTATTAATTAGTATGTAGTCAATTTGGTTGCGTATTTTCTGATCAGGGCTTTTCCATGTGTATAGTGGTCTTGTATGCTGTTTAAACCACGTGTTTTCAATTATCATATCATTGATATTTGCCCAATCTATTAGCTTTTCCCCTCTTTCATTTCTTCTACCTAAACCATAATTCCCCACTACCTCCTCCATTTTCCCCGTTCCTACTTTTGCATTAAAATCTCCAAGTATTATTTTTATTTCCTGTGATCCAATTTGAGCCATCGCCATTTCTATTTCGTCGTAAAAGTGTTGTATTTCTTCATCACTACTGCTTGTTGTTGGTGCATATACTTGTATAATATTTATATCTATTGGTTTGCCTTTGATTTTGACCAACACTATCTGAAATACACCAGTATCCATTAAGTGACTTGGTTGTTTCTTCGTCAAGTGTTATTCCTATCCCTTTTTCATGTGTATCCCCTCCAGAATAAATTATTGTGTGGTTGTCAGCTATAATTTTGCCCGATCCCTTCCATCT
>OY992885.1:31779577-31862077 GCA_963921405.1 Cepaea hortensis
ATATAAGACTAGCTGGCCTGGCCCGGCTTCGCCCAGACCCTGGTGGGGAGCATCTCATTTAATTCATATAAGTAGTCATATAAGTTCTCGTTCCCATTACCAAAAATCTGTCTGTCTGTCTGTCTATCTGTCTGTCTGTCTGTCTGACCCGGCCCGGCTTCGCCCAGACCCTGATGGGTAGCATCTCATTTAATTCATATAAGTAGTCATATAAGTTCCCGTTCCCGACTATCTATCTGTCTGTCTGTCTGACCCGGCCCGGCATCGCCCAAATCCTGGTGGGGAGCATCTCATTTAATTCATATAAGTAGTCATATAAGTTCCCGTTCCCGACTGTCTGTCTGTCTGTCTGTCTATCTATCTGTCTGTCTGTCTGTCTGACCCGGCCCAGCCCATGGTGGAGAGCGTCTCATTTAAATCATATAAGTAGTCATATAAGATCCCGTTCCCGACTATCTGTCTATCTGTCTGTCTTGGGTAAATGGAGGAGGGAGGAGGAAGAGGGAGGTGGAGGAGGGAAGAGGAGGGAGGAGGAGGGAGGAGGAGACAGGAGACAGGAGGAACAGGGAGGAATAGGAGGGAGGAGGAGGGATTAGGAAGAGGAGGGAGGAGTAGGGTGGAGGAGGAGGGGGAGGAGGAGGGAGGAGGAAGAGGGAGAAGGAGGGAGGAGGAGAACGTAGGAGGAGGAGGGAGGAGGAGGAGGAGAGGGAGGAGGAGGGAGAGGGAGGAGGAGGGAGGAGAAGGAGAGAGTAGGAGGAGGGAGAAGGCGGAGGGAGCAGGAAGAGGGAGGAAGAGGGAGGAAGAAGAGGGAGAAGGAGGAGGGAGGAGAAGGAGGAGGGAGGAGGAAGAGGGAGGAGGAGGGAGAAGGAGGGAGGAGGAGAACGCAGGAGGAGGAGGGAGGAGGAGGAGGAGAGGGAGGAGGAGGGAAAGGGAGGAGGAGGGAGGAGGAGGAGAGAGTGGGAGGAGGGAGGAGGCAGAGGGAGAAGAAAGAGGGAGGAAGAGGGAGGAGGAAGAGGAGAAGGAGGAGGGAGGAGAAGGAGGGAAGAGGATGAAGGGAGGAGGAGGAAGAGGGAGGAGGAGGAATTTGAAGGAAGGAGGAGGGAGGAGGTAGAGGGAGGAGGAGGAGGAGGGAGGAGGAGAGAGGAGGAGGAGAGAGGAGGAGGAGGGAGGAGGAGAAGGAGGAAGGAGGAGGAAGAAAGAGGAGGAGGAATGTGAAGGGAGGAGGAGGGAGGAGGTAGAGGGAGAAGGAGGGAGGAGGAGAATGGAGGAGGAGGGATGAGGAGGAGAGGGAGGATGAGGAAGGAGGAGGGGGAGGAGGAGGGAGGAAGAAGGAGGAGGATGAGGGGGAGGAGGGAGGGGTAGGAGGGGGAGGAGGAGAAGGGAGGAGGAGGGCAAAGGAGGAAGGACGAGGAGGTAGGAGGAGGGAGGAGGAGGAAGAAGAGGGAGGAGGAGGGAGGAGGAAGAGAGTGGAGGAGGGAGGAGGAGAGAGGAGGAGGAGGGAGGAGGTGGAGGCAGAAGGAGGAGGGAGGAAGAGGTAGAAGGAGGAGGGAGGAGGAGGAGGGGGAGGATGAATGATGAGAAGAGAGGAGGAGGAAGAGGGGGAGGGAGGGGGAGGAGGAGGGAGGAGGAGAACGCAGATGGGGGAGAAGAAGGAGGGAGGAGGGAGAGGGAGGAGGAGGGAGGAGGGAGAGGAGGAGGAGGGAGGAGGTGGAGGCAGAAGGAGGAGGGAGGAAGAGGTAGAAGGAGGAGGGAGGAGGAGGAGGGGAGGATGAATGATGAGAAAGAGAGGAGGAGGAAGAGGGATGTGGAGGACGGAGGAGGAGGGAGGAGGAGGGAGGAGGTAGAGGGAGGAAAAGGGAGGAGGGAGGAGGAGAGAGGAGGAGGAGGAGGGAGGAGGAGAAGGGAGTAGGAGGGGTGAGGAGAAGGGAGGAGGAGAGGGAGGAGGAGGGAGAAGGGAGGGGGAAAGGAGGAGGGATGACGGAGAGGGAGGAGGGGGAGGAGGTAGAGGAAGGAGGAAGAGGAGGAGGGTGGAGGGAGAAGGAGAGAGGAGGAGGAGGGAGGAGGTGGAGGCAGAAGGAGGAGGGAGGAAGAGGTAGAAGGAGGAGGGAGAAGGAGGAGGGGGAGGATGAATGATGAGGAGAGCGGAGGAGGAAGAGGGATGTGGAGGACGGAGGAGGAGGGAGGAGGAGGAGGGAGGAGGTAGATGGAGGAGGTAGAGGGAGGAAAAGGGAGGAGGGAGGAGGAGAGAGGAGGAGGAGGGAGGAGGAGAAGGGAGTAGGAGGGGTGAGGAAAAGGGAGGAGGAGAGGGAGGAGGAGGGAGAAGGGAGGGGGAAAGGAGGAGGGATGACGGAGAGGGAGGAGGGGGAGGAGGTAGAGGAAGGAGGAAGAAGAGGGGGGTGGAGGGAGGAGGTAGAGGGAGGAAGAGGGAGGAGGTATAGGGAGGAGGGAGGAGGCGGAGGGAGTAGGAGGGAGGAGGATGGAGGAGGAGGGGAGAGGAAGAGGGAGAAGGAAGAGTGAGGATGGAGAGTGAGGAGGGGGAGGAGAAGGAGGAGGAGGCAGAAGAAAAAAAAATACGACAGTTGGCAGCGCTGGAATGAAAGGAAGGCGTGTAGAAATTTCATCTCAATCGGATGGGCCGTTCACGAACGTATAAAGGACATACAGACATACAGACATATCCACACACATTGCCTTTTATATATAAGACTAGCTGACACGGCCCGGCTTCGCCCAGACTCTGGTGGGGAGCATCTCATTTAATTCATATAAGTAGTCATATAAGCTCCCGTTCCCGACTGTCTGTCTGTCTGTCTGTCTATCTATCTGTCTGTCTGTCTGTCTGTCTGTCTGACCCGGCCCAGCCCATGGTGGAGAGCATCTCATTTAAATCATATAAGTAGTCATATAAGATCCCGTTCCCGACTATCTGTATGTCTGTCTGTCTTGGGTAAATGGAGGAGGGAGGAGGAAGAGGGAGGTGGAGGAGGGAAGAGGAGGGAGGAGGAGGGAGGAGGAGACAGGAGGAATAGGAGGGAGGAGGAGGGATTAGGAAGAGGAGGGAGGAGTAGGGTGGAGGAGGTGGAGGGAGAAGGAGGAGGGAGGAAGAGGGAGAAGGAGGAGGGAGAAGGAGGGAGGAGGAGACAGGAGGAATAGGAGGGAGGAGGAGGGATTAGGAAGAGGAGGGAGGAGTAGGGTGGAGGAGGAGGGGGAGGGAGCAGGAAGAGGGAGGTGGAGGAGGGAAGAGGAGGGAGGAGGAGGGGAGGAGGAGACAGGAGGAATAGGAGGGAGGAGGAGGGATTAGGAAGAGGAGGGAGGAGTAGGGTGGAGGAGGTGGAGGGAGAAGGAGGAGGGAGGAAGAGGGAGAAGGAGGAGGGAGAAGGAGGGAGGAGGAGACAGGAGGAATAGGAGGGAGGAGGAGGGATTAGGAAGAGGAGGGAGGAGTAGGGTGGAGGAGGAGGGGGAGGGAGCAGGAAGAGGGAGGAAGAGGGAGGAGGAGGGAGGAGAAGGAGGAGGGAGGAGTAGAGAGTGGGAGGAGGGAGGAGGCGGAGGGAGGAAGAGGGAGGAGGAAGAGGGAGAAGGAGGAGGGAGGAGAAGGAGGGAAGAGGATGAGAGGGAGGAGGAGGAAGAGGGAGGAGGAGGAATGTGAAGGGAGGAGGAGGGAGGAGGTAGAGGGAGGAGGAGGGAGGAGGATAGAGGAGGAGGAGGGATGAGGAGGAAGGGGGAGGAGGAGGGAGGAAGAAGGAGGAGGGAGGAAGACGGATGAGGGGGAGGAGGGAGGGGGAGGAGGGAGGGGAGGAGGGGGAGGAGAAGGGAGGAGGAGGAGGGAGCAGGAGGAAGGAGGAGGGAGGAGGAGGAGGAAGAGGGAGGAGGAGGGAGGAGGAAGAGAGAGGAGGGAGGAGGAAGAGAGAGGAGGGAGGAGGAGGGAGGAAGAGATAGGCGGAGAGAGGAGGAGGAGGGAGGAGGAGGAGTAGGGATGAATAGGAGGGAGGAGAAGGGAGGAGGAGGGATTAAGAGAAAGAGGGGGGAAAGGGGAGAAGGAGGAGGGAGGAGGGAGGAGGAGGAGGAAGAGGGATGAGGAGGGAGGAGGGAGGATGAGGAGGAGGGAGGAGGAGGAGGGAGGATGGTGAAGGAGGAGGAGGAGGGAGGAGGGTGAAGGAGGAGGAGGAGGGGGAGGATTGAGGGGGAGGAGGAGGGAGAAGGAGGAGGAGGGAGGAGGGAGGAGGAGAACGTAGGTGGGGGAGGATGAGAAGGGAGGAGGGAGAGGGAGGAGGAGGGAGGAGGAGGAGAGAGGAGGAGGGAGGAGGAGGTGGAGGGAGAAGGAGGAGGGAGGAAGAGGTAGAAGGAGGAGGGAGAAGGAGGGAGGAGGAGACAGGAGGAATAGGAGGGAGGAGGAGGGATTAGGAAGAGGAGGGAGGAGTAGGGGTGAGGAGGAGGGGGAGGAGGAGGGAGGAGGAAGAGGGAGAAGGAGGGAGGAGGAGAGAGGAGGAGGAGGAGGAGGAGGAGAGAGTAGGCGGAGGGAGGAGGCGGAGGGAGCAGGAAGAGGGAGAAGGAGGGAGGAGAAGGAGGAGGGAGGAGGAAAGAGGAGTAGAGAGTGGGAGGAGAGAGGAGGCGGAGGGAGGAAGAGGGAGGAGGAAAAGGGAGAAGGGAGGAGGAGGGAGGAGGTAGTAGGATGATTGATTGCCATCCCACCAGGTTAATATGTTATCGCGGACCTCAGAGAGAAGTGTCTATGTAGAAGACCATTTCCTGGACATACGTATTTTGGGAGGGGGAGGAGGGAGGAGGGAGGAGGAGTTAGAAGAAAAAAAAACTACGACAGTTGGCATCTCTGGAATGAAAGGAAGGCGTTTAGAAAATTTCATCTCAATCGGATGGGCCGTTCGCGAGCGTATAAAGGACATACATACAGAGATACGCACATCCTAATTTATATATAAGACTAGCTGACACGGCCCGGCTTCGCCCAGACTCTGGTGGGGAGCATCTCATTTAATTCATATAAGTAGTCATATAAGCTCCCGTTCCCGACTGTCTGTCTGTCTGTCTATCTATCTGTCTGTCTGTCTGTCTGTCTGTCTGACCGGCCCAGCCCATGGTGGAGAGCATCTCATTTAAATCATATAAGTAGTCATATAAGATCCCGTTCCCGACTATCTGTATGTCTGTCTGTCTTGGGTAAATGGAGGAGGGAGGAGGAAGAGGGAGGTGGAGGAGGGAAGAGGAGGGAGGAGGAGGGAGGAGGAGACAGGAGGAATAGGAGGGAGGAGGAGGGATTAGGAAGAGGAGGGAGGAGTAGGGTGGAGGAGGAGGGGGAGGAGGAGGGAGGAGGAAGAGGGAGAAGGAGGGAGGAGGAGATCGCAGGAGGAGGAGGAGGAGGAGAGGGAGGAGGAGGAGGGAGAGGGAGGAGGAGGGAGGAGGAGGAGAGAGTAGGCGGAGGGAGGAGGCGGAGGGAGCAGGAAGAGGGAGGAAGAATGAGGAGGAGGAGGGAGGAGAAGGAGGAGGGAGGAGTAGAGAGTGGGAGGAGGGAGGAGGCGGAGGGAGGAAGAGGGAGGAGGAAGAGGGAGAAGGGGGAGGGAGGAGAAGGAGGGAAGAGGATGAGAGGGAGGAGGAGGAAGAGGGAGGAGGAGGAATGTGAAGGGAGGAGGAGGGAGGAGGTAGAGGGAGGAGGAGGGAGGAGGATAGAGGAGGAGGAGGGATGAGGAGGAAGAGGGAGGAGGAGGAATGTGAAGGGAGGAGGAGGGAGGAGGTAGAGAGAGGAGGAGGAGGGAGGAGGAGAATGGAGGAGGAGGGATGAGGAGGAGAGGGAGGAGGAGGGGGAGGAGGGGGAGAAGGAGGAGGAGGGAGGAGGCAGAGGGAGAAGGAGGAAGGAGGAGGAGGGAGCAGGAGGAAGGAGGAGGGAGGAGGAGGAGGGAGAGGGAGGAGGAAGAGGGAGGAGGAGGAGGAAGAGGGAGGAGGAAGAGGAGGAAGAGGAGGGAGAGGGAGGAGGGGAAGAGGAAGAGGGTAGGAGGAGGAGGGGAGAGGAGGAGGAGGAGAAGGGAGGAGGAGGGAGGAGGTAGTAGGATGGAGAAGTAGAGGGAGGAGGTAGGAGGAGGAGGAGGGACGAGGAGGCAGGAGGAGGAAGAGGGTAGGAGGAGGAAGAGGGGAGAGGAGGAGAAGAATGGAGAAGGAGGGAGGAGAGGAGGAGGAGGAGAAGGAGGGGGAGGAGGAGGAGGAGGAATGATGAGGAGGGAGGAGGAGGAAGAGGGAAGAGGAGGGATGTGGAGGACGGAGGAGGAGAGAGTAGGCGGAGGGAGGAGGCGGAGGGAGCAGGAAGAGGGAGGAAGGAGGAGGAAGAGGGAGGATGAGGAGGGAGGAGAAGGAAGAAGGAAGGAGGAGTAGAGAGTGGGAGGAGGGAGGAGGCGGGAGGGAGGAAGAGGGAGGAGGAAGAGGGAGAAGGGAGGAGGAGGGAGGAGGTAGTAGGATGATTGATTGCCATCCCACCAGGTTAATATGTTATCGCGGACCTCAGAGAGAAGTGTCTATGTAGAAGACCATTTCCTGGACGTACGTATTTTGGGAGGGGGAGGAGGGAGGAGGGAGGAGGAGGAAGAAGAAAAAAAAACAACGACAGTTGGCATCTCTGGAATGAAAGGAAGGCGTGTAGAAAATTTCATCTCAATCGGATGGGCCGTTCGCGAGCGTATAAAGGACATACATACATACAGAGATACGGACGCACATCCTAATTTATATATAAGATATAGAAGATTGTGCCATCAGTAGCTGGATGACGGTCTGGTGTCACCTGTGGCTCATGACTGTCCCTACCGGACGAGGATGTCCTAAGACAGCCATTATCTTTGTTCACTAACTTTGATATGTATTTTGCCATGAAGTCTTGGAAAGATAATGTGGTGGTTTCCCCTTGCCTTCCACATTCACATGGTGGTCTTTTACCTCTACCTTTAACAGCCATTTCCGACTGTAGGGACAAGTGAGTGACCTGCTCTGCTCTGCTCAGCTGCATAGTTGTCCACTTATTCCGGTGGATACTCGGTCCCCAGATTAGCCACACCGTGGTGTGTTTCCATCCTCTACCACGGGGAAGTGCAGTTGGGATTTTCCCTTCCTAAAGTTATGGTCTATGGCCAAAACTCTCCAGTACTTTTTAGAAGCGCGTGCCTGACATAATTTTTTTTTTCTTTTGTGATGTATCTCTGGGGGAGTATGTATTCCAGATCTCACTTCAATATAGATATTTGTGAAATGGCATTACGTCTTAACTATCGGCGCTAATTCCTTCCTTCTTCAAATTTGAATTTGAGTATGATGGTGGTGGTTGTTGGCGCTGTTGCAAACTGGAGGGTAGTGCGGAGAATTTTAAACAGATGTTGCGGTTGCAAGATGTCTGTATACTGCACTTGGCATTCCCACCGGCGGCCCGTTTCCAGGAAATGAAATACAATCAAAAATTTCAGAAACTTACTTTGCGTTTTTTATAATGAAATAATGAAACAAGGAATGCATTTTGTTTTTACTTTATTGATGTCCATAGAGATATTATATCAGTGCAAGTGAAGATGCATTTATGATACGGACTATGCAAAATCTTTATAGAAAATGAAACATCAAATCCTGTTTAACACTTTGCTTGGACTCGGTATAGATTGCAAAGATCTCAGGATAATGTAGAATACGTACTGGGAGCAAGAATCTGCCTTGATATTAGTAGGAAAACTTAATTAATACAGTGCAATTGACAAAGGAGTTACAAAATAATGTCAGAAATTTGGTTTTCAATTTGCCTGCAATTTTTCTCAAGCCATGCTTCTTGTGCCTCTTTGCGCAGTTTCCTTATTTTCCTGTGAATCTCTTCATATTTTTAATGATTATTTTGTTTTTATTTCTTTTTATCTCTGCGAGTTTTAAGAGTATTCCGTCATCCATTTATCATCTTTATTTTTGGTTTGACTTGGTTGACTGATTTCTTTAATATTTCCCATTGATCGCTGACATCTTGAAATAATATTTCCATATCGTACAATGTATCAAATATGTTCTTTACTTAAACCTTGAATGTGTATTTTATAACCTCACTCTTCAATGCACGTAGATAAAATTTAACATTAGGAATTGTCACATCTTCTCCACATGTCATACTGAAGAAAGTCAGATACAGAAAGGAGTGCCACGATGTGGCAGCAAATCCAAGATCTTATTGGCGAAGTGAAAATGTCAGTGGCTCATTGAATACATCACAGAACGATATCGCAAAGATGGGCCTGGCGTTTAGGTAAAGTTGATAAACATGAATGGTCTCAGTATACATTTGTGAACCTGCATTCTTCACTGTCTTTCTACATGCCTCACCCTGGGTCGGCTTATGTGTCTTAAAATAAGCGTTTTAAATGTCCCGAGGATCGACTTCATTGTCCTGGGTTTTATCCCATATGGCTCGGTCTCTTTCGACAGGACATCCTGCCGAAAACATCGTACAAAGCACGAACTTCGTTGCTCCGGCGACGACCCCCAGATGTCTCCAAGAAAAATGCATCCATGAACCGAAAGACGTAGCCCGGAATCGAACCTACAACTTTCGGAGAGCGAAGCAGATGGCGTGACCACTTACTATATCATATATAGCAACAGCAAGTTCCCCAAAACAATCATATATGTCAGAGAAGCGTATGGCCAAGTGGACAGAGCCGTTGTTTCCCATTTAGGAGACCCGGGTTCGAATCCTCTATATGATGACGGATTTTTATTTCTATCGCGGGCAAAAAGAAAACACTTAACCTGCACAGTTCGCGAAGACTGACCAAGCTAGGCGGCCTTCATTCCTCATGCTCAAGGCTGCACCGCATTGTACTATAAGCAGTAATGACAGACAGTGTTATATATTCTCTCCAGATCAAATAAATTGTGTGGCATTGTGATAATCCTTGATATCGACTTGAGTGCCTATTTGGGTATGGCTTGAATCAGGGCTGAAGTGAGAACCTCTGTGTGCTTACGACTCACAATCTATTATCAAGTAAATTTGTAAATCCTGTGAATAAATTAGATGAACGAATAGCCGATACACCAATCTAGTGGTTAGACATGGGACACATTCTGGGACTTGTAGTGGAGACACGTGTGTTAACCACGTAGAGTGAGAGTGGGAGGGAGAAACAGACAGAGAGGCACACACACACACACACACACACACACACACACATATATATATATATATATATATATATATATATATATATATATATATAGAGAGAGAGAGAGAGAGAGAGAGAGAGAGAGAGAGAGAGGGGGGGGGGGCAGTCACAATGCCTGAGTCAATTCTGAGATCGCAGCAGACTCAACGGCTGTTTTCGCGTGCGTCAATATTTGTTTGAGAATGTGTTTCAGTGTTTCTTATTTGAAGCACGTAACAACAGAATGCCGGTCTCCCTGGCCTAGGCGTTTACGTCTTTCTCCGTAATCCCGTATACTCTCGTGAGTAACGTGACTTTCGCGAGAATCGGTAGCGGTTCTTGCCGCGTTGGTAACTTAGGGATATGTGAGCCGTTCGCTCAGAAAGCAACGGCAAACTACTGAGCGTAATCTTGCCAAGAAATCAACAATCAGCTGAAAGATGCTGATGTTGGCAGCTATGTCTTGTAATGGATTTCCGCAACAAAAACAAAATAAAAATAAAAAACAATACATGAATAGGTGATCAAAGCTGTTTTTATCTATTTTGGAATGCAAGAATTAATGCCTAGGCTCCCGGGACGCAAAGGTGTTCCCAAGGCACCCAGGGCCAGGTTGCATACTGGCCAAGACCTACTGACACGTCCTAGTCGTGCGTCCTGGGCAACAGGTCCCTTCGGGGTCCTGGATAACGTAGTAGGATCGCCTGCATGGCGAGGAACCAACCACCAGTCTGCACACCAATAAGCCAGACATGGGACAACGGATACTGACGCAAACCTCAAGTCATGTATGACATCACGCTGCTATTGGACATATTGGATGTCTTCATCCGACATAAAGGATATCGCCCTGGAGTTCACAGCCAGGCGAACGCAAGCAAGCAAGTCAGGACTACCACACAGACCACAGGGCGACATTACAACAAACACTGGCACTCTGAAAACTATCATTATCACCAACCTATACTAATGATTTATGCTTCTTTCATTCAGCTGTGGCGTGTTGGACCATGATTTCGTTTCGAAGCCACCTATTCACACACTCTACCCAGTTGAAAAGTTTTACCTCTCAGAGCCACCCTTAGTCAACATTAAAAGTGTCTCTAATGAAAGACTATCAGTTATCACATCCTACAATTCCAGGTGAGTAACCAGCGACAGGCTAGTAAATATGATTCACATAATTTATGGAGGAGGAGTTCTTGAGAGATTGTCGTGTCAGCCCCAATTTTAAAAGTTATCGTATTGGAGATGATCGAATCCTAGCATAAAGGTGCACATTGTTTACAATCACAATTTGTTTCTAATGATATAGCCCATCCCCTTAGTTAGCTCGTGTGCTCATTATTCAGTAATCAACTGTTGCTATGTATGTATTCCACCACGAGTCACAAAATGCGACGGTTCGCTTGAGATCATCACATATCCCACACAGTTTGTCTCGACGGAGAATCACCGTGGTTAGTGATTTCGGACGCCTAGCCTACTCAGATACGGGCGAAAAACACGAGGTCCCAAGTGCTTGCTAGTTTTGCACGGAGGGAAGCCCATGGTATTTAGAAATAGGAAAGAGTAGATGAGGCAGCTTTCCTGGCAAAACTGATAGGAAAGAAAACCTATCCATGGGAAGATGAATCTCAGGATGGAATCCTTAAAGAGAAAGCAAACGTGGCACAAATGCATGGCGACGTTCAACTGTGAACTCTGAACTGCATATCTTGGTGTGGCGTACTACACTGGCAGAGACAGACAGAAGTACAAGGAGAAGAAGCTACACTAACTTAATCGACACATCTAACAGCGTAAATAGGCTTCTTACAAACAATTGACCAAAGCTAACAGTCAGAGACAAAACAATACTATTTGCTATCTAGGATTCAGTTCAGTACGGATTATAATCGTAGCAGTCAGGTCAAAAGTGATCTGGAGTAGCGAAGTAGCTAGACCCTCGCCTTCCGACCTTGTGATCTTGAATTCGATTCCCTTGAGGGTTGATTCGAATTTAAAAAAAAAAAACTAATCTGGACTTCCAGGTAATATAAGTACCAGGACATTCTTCGAACGTTAAAGTGGTCCGCGTTATACTGACCACGTCACTCGCCGAGTGCCGACTTTTCTGTATATACAATTATGGGTTTAGCACCATATACTATATGCGCCTTATGGCGTGCAAAAAAATGATCGTTTACTTACTACGTTCAAATGGAAACCTGGTAGCGCAGTAGATAGCACAAGGGGGCTAATTTTTTTATATATTTACCTGGGCTCCGTGTCCACTGTGCATAAAATCGGTAACAGGAAATGTCATGGATTGTGAAGGCGGAATTCATCAACCATCCATTGGTCTAACAAGTTAAGGCAACCAGCATTATATGTCTAGTACTCCCCAGGGCGTGTACAGAGCCTCTTTTTTATTTTGGTTTAGCCCCGGACGTGTCCGTTGATGCTCGGAGCTTCTCCATTATGAATCCAACAACTGGCAGTGCCATATCGGTGTTGAATAACTAGTCTCATGTTTGTTGCTTGGTTGGAACCACTTGGATCGTCCATCTGTATTCCAATTGTTGATGTTAATTCTGTTGTTTGTTTTTGCGCTCGCTCGCTGTGAACTGAAGCTTAGTGCATACACACTACTTCTAGTGGTGCTGGGCTGAATTTTGCTTGTGGATTCGCTTTCCCTATTAACTGTGTCCCACGCCATCAGGCGAACCCACTCCGACTTCAGAGGTACTTGTAATTTACGTCCCCAAGTCAAGGACGATATGTCAACATTTTCGTCCAACTGACAGGGGTAGGTGTTTAACCCCTTACCTCGACATCAGCACACCGGATGTTTAAGAACATGCGTTCTTATCCATTCGGCCATGCTGACCTACGATTCTGTTACTGGTTGAAAATGGTGCTAGTGGTTGTACTCATCGTCATTTCATCCCTTAACGTCTAGATTGAGTCGCTGATTGCACCATCAACACTGAGAGTTCCCCACTGCTCTCTGTTCTCAGAGACTAGCAGAAGTGGAAATGGTACATTCTACTCACCAGCTAATGCTATATGTTCAGGATTTTATATATCTTTCTTGATGGTGACTAGCGTGACTGTTTGGGTACGGATTAATTCATGGTTGAACTTCCTTTCCTCCATTTCTCCAGAACTGTTTCTTGGAACATTAACTTTGAGAAAATTTTATGACGTGTGGCAATTCCAAACCAGGAAAGCTTTCGACATTACGCCTCTGACAAAAGTGGTTCTTGATGATCTGCATCAGATTTTACTGTAGCGGTTACACTGTGTTTGGTATTACCGATGACCTAAATGCCAAGGACTGATTTCAGAGTAGTAATGAATTAACAAGGTCCCATATTATCACTCTATTTTAATCAAAATAAATAGACTAATTATTGATCATGCATTATCAACGGCAGCGCTGTGGCGTAGGAATTACGAACGCGAATTTCAATCCCGCATACGGCGTCCTAAACACGACTGCATGCGATTTGGAAGCAGGCCGCCTTGCGTTGGTTTTCATAAAATGATATGACCGTCGGTTGTTCAGAAAGCAATGGCAAAGTACTGAATGTACAATTGCCTGTTAAATCACAAACAGCCAAAATTGATGGGGTTGATTGCGAAGTCCTGTAAATGACGTGCAACTAACATTTCAATATCAACTCAAGTTTTCCTTCACTGAAAGTGCTGACAAAATTAGTTAGCCATATTCAGTGTAACTTATAAATTTCTTGTCTGTCATGCCTAATTTGTGATGGCAGAACCAGTTGAGCATTGCAGGTTTGCACAAAGATCTGTAACAGTGTATTCTCATCCCCCCCCCCCCTCCCCACCCTTTATGAATTTCACGCGACCAGCTTCTCTAAACACCTGTTGCAGTGTATGGCTAGATTATAGAAGTATAACTGGGTATGGCATGTGACAGGGATCGCAATTCATCGACAAAACATACATCTCTTGTTTTGATTGTGCTCTGATAACTCAACATAATGAGACAGTATACAAGACGCATGTAATTGATCAAGATATGATAGTATAGTGGTTATTAATTTACATAACTTCTACTGCTGATTTCTGGCGTACAGCCACGCCGATGGAATGCCAGCTCAAAGACATATTTTGCCGCATTTCTATAACCCCGACTCTGCTTTTTCATCTCTCCTTGTTCTGATTTTCCCTTAGTCTACATCCCTGATTCTGCCTTTCCATCTGCTGTAACTTGCACTTCTTAAATAACCCTAAAATCCGTGAGCGACTGACTGCATCAGCTTTACTCGTCAATTTAGAAAGTTGGGGTGCAGCACACTTTTCTTGTTAAATTTTTTATTTTCTCATATCCTATTTACAGGACATTGCAGTTAACACCAGCAATTTTCAGCTGCTGTTGATGTCTTGGCAAGTTTTACGTTCAGTAGTTTGCCATTGTTTCCGAACGACCGGCTCACATACTTTTCCATAAGAAACCAACACGACGCGATCCGTTGCCGAATCTCGCGCAGCTGTGTTTCGTACTTGAGTATACGGGATTATGAACAATGTAATTAACTCCTTCACCAGGGAGACCGGCTGTTGAACATTATAATTTCTAAATACCCTTCTCGAAATAGACAGAATGTTCAAATCTTCACGTGCCGCTGTATCTTCCATGCAACAAACCCAACTTGTTTACTTCTCTGAACTCGACGCAACAAACCAAACTTGTTTACTTCTCTCAACCTGACGCAACAAACCCAATATCACGATGTTGTTAATGATAAGTTCGTGATATGGTCGTTGTCTAGGTTTTAATGTTCCTTGCATGTCATTACAGAGTGTAAGTTGAGCTAGCTTCCTGTCTCTTAATCCAACTCACCCCCGCAGTGCACATTCACCAGTCATGAAACAAGATTGAGTTGGCGCACATAATCTTTTAATCCAGAAAGAAAACGGACAAACGGAACATGTTTATACATCCAGAAATCAATATAATCCACAGAATATACACACTAAAACCCACACGATGGGTCTAGCCTTCACTCACTATGCAACCCACTCTGGGTTCAGGCCTCGATTAACTATCCAACCCCCACTGGGTTTTAGGCCTGCATTCACAACTCAACCCACTCTGGGTTCAGGCCTCCATTCAAACTCCGAGAAATACACAACACAGTTCTCCTCGACTACCGACCCGTCGGCGTCTAACCATCAACCCTTTTCCCCGACCTGACTCCTCAGTCAGTCCCAGCTTCCACTGCCAAGTCAAAGTTTTCCACTGTCTTTTAACCCTGCTGTGTAGCCCCTCCCTGGGCTCCCCAAAACATTACACCCCAGCCTAAAACTGTCTTTCTCCCCATCCACCCTGGGGTCTTCCTCACCCTCACCATTATTTCTCATGGTTAGTTGTTTTTCTCATAGTCTTCCTACAAAGGTCACTCATCTCAATGTCAATGACCCAGGCATATGTCACCCAACTTGTTTACTTCTCTCAACCCGACGCAACAAACCCAACTTATTTACTTCTCTCAACCTAACGCATCCCAACTTATTTACTTCTCTCAATCCGACGCAACAAACTCAACTTGTTTACTTCTCTCAATCCGACGCAACAAACCCAACTTGTTTACTTCTCTCAAACCCACGCAACAAAACCAACTTGTTTACTTCTCTCAACCTGACGCAATAAACACAACATGTTTATTTCTCTCAATCCGACGCAACAAACCCAACTTGTTTACTTGTGTCAACCTGACGCAACAAACCCAATTTGTTTACTTCTCTCAACCCGACGCAACAAACCCAACTTGTTTACTTCTCTCAACCTGGCGCAACAAACCCAATTTGTTTACTTCTCTCAACCCGACGCAACAAACCCAACTTGTTTACTTCTCTCAACCCGACGCAACAAACCCAACTTGTTTACTTCTCTCAACCTGACGCAACAAATTCAACTTGTTTACTTCTCTCAACCTGACGCAACAAACCTAACTTGTTTACTTCTCTCAACCCGACGCAACAAACCCAACTTGTTTACTTCTCTCAACCAAACGCAACAAACCCAACTGACCTCCATACTTATCTGGTCCACCACGCACCTGTTATTACCTTGCCCTACCCTGAAACACACTGATTTATTGGGATAGGGTAACTATGGGGCAAGATGACCTGGATACGTCGATTCACCCTTACCCAGCTTTTACTCTGTTACTGAACAACGCGCGTTTAATTAAGTTTAAAGTAAACCTGGCAAATCTCTACGGACAATCAGTTTAATTAGGATTGATTTAAACCTGGCAGATAAACGGACAACCAGTTTAATTGGGATTGATTTAAACCTAGCATTTTGCACAAAGAACCCGTTTCTGGTAATTGTGTATGTGTGTGTGTGTGTGTGCGCGCGCATGTGTGCGTGCGTGCGTTTGCTAGCTTTGAACTCAAACTTAGTTCATACAGTGTTACTACTTCTAATGTACTGCACTGAATTTTGCATGTGGATTCACATTCCTATTACCAGTGTCCCTCGCCATTAGGCAACCTCACAACGACTTCTGAGGTACTTGTAATTTACGTTCCCAAGTCAAGGACGAAAAGACAACATTTTAGTCCAACTTATCGGTGTAAGGTTTGAACCCGCTTATTCGACATCAGCAAACAGGAAGTTTAAATTCGAACGCTCTTATCCATTCGGTCAAGCTGGCTTAATCTTTGTGGTGATTAACGAAGGTAGTACAGGTTGTGAGTGTATGCATATATTAGTTTAGTCGATGGATCAACATCACGGCACACGGGTGTAACCCATAAGTGTTCCGTTCTCCTCCTAACTCAAACCTGAGTCTGGAGAAACTCAGCTCATTGAACGAACTCCCCAGCACCGGCGAGGATCCTGAATTACTTGGGTAGATTTTTAACTCGGAATTTTGCCCGGACAGCGCAGTTAGGCTACTCTTTTTCGATTTCCAACTGCCAAGGGATTTTTTACGTTCGCAACAATACACACGGGCGTCCGATCTCACTACCCAGAGAGCAGGGGAAATTTTATTACTAGAAGTCCACGTGAAAAAATCTCGGTCCTCAACGGGGCTTGAACCCGGCGCCTCCAGCACTCGAGGCGGACACCATACCTCGAGACCACGCAGCCCCCTATGCATATATGCAAGTGCCATATATATATATATATATATATATATATATATATATATATATATATATATATATATATATATATATATATATATATCAATCATGTGCCATGCCGGAAAGCGTGGACGGTCATGATTCGCCATTTCACTCGATCACCAGAGTCGTGGATCAGCTCAGTGTTCCTGTCTCGTCCATGCCATGTGGCCAAGCCATCCAGGTATTTTCCTCTCGGTCTTCCTCTTGGTCTGTTCCCCTCGATCTTGCCAGCTGTCACCAAGTTCTCCAGTCCATTTCTTCTCATAACATGTCCAAAAAATTTTGACTGTCTACGTCTAATTTCTCTAATCAATCTACGATTTTCATTTGTCTCTTGTAGTACTTGGTCATTGGTTTTTCTATCTGTCCATGGTATTCTTTGCATTTTCCTCAGAAACCACATTTCTGCAGCCATCAGATGTTTTTCAGCTTGACTGCACATTGTCCAAGTTTCACATCCATACAAAAGAACAGGCTCTATGTATCCCCTCAACACTCTTTTTCTCGTTTCAATTGACATCATTTTATTGGTCAGAATGTTTTTCATCTTGCTAAAGGCTACCTTCGCAATGGCGATTCTTGTTCTAATCTCTTCAAGGCATCTGCCATCAGATGTTATGACTGTTCCGAGATAATTGAACCGATTCACTTGCTGAAGAATATTCCCATTTACTTGTATATTACATTGTGGTACTTCGTTCTTCCTAGTGACGACCATAACCTGTGTCTTCCTACAATTTAATTCCAACCCCAGCTGCTCACTGTGTACAACCACAGCATCTACTAATTGTTGCAGATCCTGTGCATTGTCTGCAATCAATACTGTATCATCTGCATATCTAATGTTATTTATGTTTCGTCCTCCAATGCTGATTCCATTTAGGTCTTCTACATTTCTGAAAATATTTTCACTGTATAAGGAAAAAAGATCTGGAGACATTACACATCCCTGCCTAACACCTCTCTTAATAGGTTGGTATTGTCCTACTTCATTATCAATTCTTATGGCAGCTTGTTGTTTCCAATATATGGTTTTTATAAGTCTAATGTCTTTCCCATCAATTTGTAGATCTGCCAGCATATCCACAATGTTGACATGTCTTACTCTATCAAAAGCCTTTGTGTAGTCAATAAAGCAAAGATGTATATCCTTGTTTACTTCTAAAGCACGTTCAATAACTGTTCGCAGCATATACACAGCATTTACTGTACCCTTTCCTTCTACAAAACCACATTGTTCTTCCCCTATTTCAGGTTGTATTTTCTTCCTCACTCTTTGCATGATAATTCGTAACAAAATCTTTGTGATGTGACTCATTATACTAATTGTTCTATGTTGCTCACATTCTAAGGTTACTGATTTCTTTGGGATTGCAATAAATACAGAATTACATAATTCAGAAGGTATATCTCCAGTATCATATAATGTGTTCAGCAGTCTAGTGACTTGCTCTAGTCCAAATTCTTCTAAAGCTTTAATCATTTCTGTTGTGATGTTATCTGCACCGGGGGCCTTGCCAGCTTTCATATGCTTAAGAACATTTTGAACCTCCATCTTTAAAATTGCTGGTCCTTCATTATTAAATCTAATAGCATACTGTTCCTCTCTGTTATCATTATACAGGTCTTTCACATAATCTGTCCATACATGTAGAATCTGATCTTTTTCTATTATGATTTTGCCATCTTTAGTTCTTAGACAGCCTGTTGATGTACTTGTTCTTTTATTAGTAAGTTCCTGAATCCTTTTGTGCACTAATTTGGTATTTTGACTGTTGTGTTGTTTTTCAATTTCTAAGCACTTTTCCTCAAGCCATGATTCTTTTGCCTTCCTACATAATATTCTGACTTGTCTGTGAATTTCTTCATATTTGGCAGCATTATTTTTGTTGAGTCTTCTTGTTTCCATTAAGTGTAAAATTTCCTCAGTCATCCATTTCTTACGACCCACCTTCTTTAATTTTGGAATAGTTGTTTCTGCAGCCATATTGATTGAATTCTTTAACATTTCCCATTGATCATCCACATCCTGGAATAGGATCTCTAGATCAGACAATATTTCAAATCTGTTCTGTACTTCTATGTTGAATTTGTTTTGTATTTCCTTGTCATACATGTAACAGCAGGCAGTTAGTAACAGTTGTGAAACCAATGATTGTATAATACTCTGTGTAGAACATTACACAAGACACTGCTGGACATTGCATTACCAAACATTGTCTTGTGTGTTATCTTGTTTATTTCTAAAATTGCATGCTTCCTATTTCAATTAACACAATATATCTTGTACCTTGTATATTACCACCAAAACGTGTGCATTCTAAATGTAAAATAAACTAAATAAAACTAGATTTTGAGGTCAGGACAGTTCTGGTTTAGTGTGTAATTGTGTTATATGAAAATGTAGATTTAACATCTTCTTATATTTGCCAAAAAGAATGATCATATAATGTACATCTAATAATGTCAAAGAAGAGATCTGCCCAACATGTTTGAAACAACAAACTGACACTTCACGGAAGGCCAGAGAAATACATCTTAACAGTCTTAAAATAGTGGGGTGAAAAAGAAAACCTAACCAAGGTTTCTTAAAGATGGTGACATAAATGTGTGTTGCATTACAAGAAAGGAGATGCTTTTGCAGCACATAAGATTTTCCCTCAAAGGATATGCAGAAAACATCGACCTAAGGGAGTCCAGACTGCCATCAAAAGATATCTTTTAAGCCCTGGAACCTTGGGTGTTCTTATTAAATAATTCAAAATTATAACAAGTTTGAGACCCTACAACAAAAATCAAAATACCATGCATTTACTCACTGGCGAAAAAAATTATCCACCTGAATAGTTATGTAATTGGGATAACTTAATGAGTAAGCTGGGAGGTGATAAGACTCTGGGTAAATTATGTAAGCTACACAGACAAATGCGTAAACAATACCAATCTATCAGAATGGCAACAGTATATAGGGATAATGGACAAGGAGATAGGAGATGCTTTCCTGGAGAGGTTTACAACACAGACAAATCACAGCGATGGAGACAGCAGGGAGGCTGTTAGAGAGCAACTGGCAGTTTTCATCAAGGACGTCGGCTATGAAGATGTTGTTCAAGTAGAAGTGTGTGTTGAAAACAACAAAGTAGACCGTGCCAGGACTTTACAGAATCAGGTAATCGCATATGACAGATATGAGCGATGGAGATTTGGAGGAGATGGCTACTTGTTTTAATCACTGCATCAGTGCACCATGAGTGGGTGAAAGCTATTTAATTCCACTACCCACGCCAGGCAAGGACCATTCAAGACTTAATAGCTATAGGATTATTACCTTGGATAATATATTTGGCAAGGTATTGCAAAAGATTGTTGCTGTTAAGGTGTAGAAATTATATTGAAATGTGGCATATTGCAGCATTCATTTGTTCCATCGGTCGTTCTTGTTGTTTCACAGCCAGCATGAGGCTTTCTCTGCAACCTTGCCCAGTAGTTTCAGCACATGAGTTCTCAATTGGCTCTTCTATTCTTGCTGATTACGTTACTTCCATTACTGTTAAATGATGTGCATATATGGTTTCAATTCTTGAACTGATGAAGAATGGACAAGTAGCACTGTCACACATATGTATTGCTTAAGAGGACTGCGTGGTCTCGAGGTACGGTGTCCGCCTCGAGTGCTGGAGGTCCCGGGTTCAATCCCCGGTGAAGGTCGGGATGTTTTCACGTGGGCTTCTAGTAATAAAATTTCCCCTGGTCTCTGGGTAGTGAGATCGGACGCCCGTGTGTATTGTTGCGCACGTAAAAATTCCCTTGGCAGTTGGAAATCGAAAAAGAGTAGCCTAACTGCGCTGCCCGGGCAAATTTTCGAGTTAAAAATCTACCCAAAGTATTTCAGGATCCTCGCCGGTGCTACGGAGTTCGTGCACTGAGCTGAGTTTCTCCAGACTCAGGTGTGAATTAGGAGGAGAACGGAGCACTTATGGGTTACACCCGTGTACCGTGATGTTGATCCATCGACTAAAACTAAATTAAAAACTATATATACGTATATAATCTTCTTCTTCTTCTTCTTCTTCTTCTTCTTCTTCTTCTTCTTCTTCTTCTTCTTCTTCTTCTTCTTCAGCATTCCGAGCCATTGAGGTTCTTTGCTGCATATACAAGCCGTCTCCATTCGTGTGTATGTGTGTGTGTGTTTGTGTGTGTATATGTGTGTATATATATATATATATATATGTGTGTGTGTGTGTGTGTGTGTGTGTGTGTGTGACGCCACTCTTGCGGTGACTTAACAATTGTGGCTCATTTGTTTGTATTACGCCAAGTACCGTTGCTTTCTCTGTGAGTTTGATAGCCGTGCACGAATTGACCATTACATTAGAAGACATTGGCTGATCAGGCAGTCGTTACAGCCTGGCAGTAAGAACGTTGTGAACCCAGCATTTGTCGACACCAGCAGGATTTTGTTGCCACAGTTGAGCATTAATCTGGGCCTCATGAAAAACTTTGTCAAGGCAATGGAGAAACTAGATAAGGTTTTCAAATACCTCATCATAAAATTTCCAACACTGATTGAAGTTTAAAATAACAGAGGAAGTATTTGTTGGTCCGCAAATTCGAAAACTTCTTCATGATTACGAGTATCTTTGCGTGTTGCATGGGAATTAAATATCAGCATGGCTAGCATTTAAGCCAGTGGTGGACAATTTTCTTGGAAACAACAGATCCGATAATTACTATGAAATTGAAAATGATCTCCTTCTGAAGTACAAGAGTCTTGGCTGCAACATGTCTTTGAAAATTCATTTTCTGGATTCTCATCTGGATTTCTCTACGTCAGATTGGAGCTGTCAGTGATGAGCATGGTGAACGATTTCACCAGAACATTGCTGCTATGGGGACAAAGTATCAAGGCAATTGGAAACCTTCAATCCTTGCTGATTACTGTTGGACTGTGACAAGAGACACTTCGCTGATTGACTACAAGAAGCAAGCAAAGAGAGTTTGATCAGTGACTAAATAATGCCGGAATGGGTTCAAATGTGCCTTTTTAAACATTATATGTGAACTTTAAATAATGTGTTTGATTTTTCTATTTTATGTTGAAATATCAATAAATTGACTATGTAGCCACAATGTTTATAATGCTAAAGTAGAAAGACTAACCTTTCACCCCCAAGAATGAAACAAGGACACATTGTTTGCATTACTGTAATTTAAATTCAGCATCTAAAAACCAATTTTAAAAAAAATAAATAAATAAATAAATAAATAAAACAAATAAACAGATCCAAAAGAGTAATATTATATTTGAAATCAGCATGTTAACATCAGTGTTTAAAAATGGGCATTTAAATTCTGATACTAATAAGGTTTTTATAATGTGTTGACTAGTGTAACAGCTCATTCTGTCATACATAGTTTTCTTTTTTTTGTTTTACATTTTATCGTTTATAGTTTCCTTCATAATAGCTTGCAGTTCAAAGTTGGTGAAACCGCGGCATTCAAGATAGAAATGAGAAACAGCAGTGGTAATCCAAAACAGAAAGGAGGAGATCAGATCCGAGCGTGGCTTGTAGATGATTCCACGAAGTCCAAAATGGCAGCCAGGGTCGTCGATCTTAGCAATGGAACTTACATCGTCAGTGCAACTCTTCTGTGGGCGGGCAAGCTAAGGTATACCATCATCATGTGGCGATTACTGTGTAGAACGTCACTTTTATCATGGTTTGACAGTGAGATTCTAGATCCTTTACTAGATCCACTGCCTCATGCGTTTTCATTCCCAGGATGTCTTTAATGTTCCCCACCTAGCGTCCTAGTGGTCCGACTCTACCTGGTCTATCATAAACCAAGCCATTTCTTTCTAAAGAAATGTGATGGTTAGTGTAGATAAATAATGTTAGTTTCCAACTCATAATATGAGCCAGTTTTCTTCAAAGATCGGTCCTCGTAGAATGTCAGTATCTGTTGCATCTTGGCCTACAATTTCTAACAATGTTTTCACTAGAAGTTTATGTTAAAAGTTTTCTATGGTGTTTGTGGTCGCTCGCTTTTGAACTCAAGCGAAGTCCATAAACGTGCTACTGCTTCTAGTACACTGGGCTAATTTTTGCATGTGGATTAGCTTTCCATATCACCAGGTTCCTCGCAATCAGGCGAACCCACTCCGACTTCTGAGGTACTTGTAATTTACGTCCCAAAGTCAAGGACGAGAAACCCATATTTTAGTTGAAATTAGTTATGTATCTAGTGCTTCTAACATGGTCAGTGATTCCAGTGACTATATTGCCACTTGAAAGATACCCATTGTCAAAATGTTTGTTATCATTTGTTTCACGTTGTTATGTCATTGGTTCTTATTTCCTCTGCATTTCTATAGCCGGACGTTTGAGACTTCTTGTGAACTCGTGCAGTTGTTAAGGTTAAAAAAGTTAGCTGCATGTCATTCTACATGATGTTGCAATCAACTCCATCATATATTGTCTGTTTGTGGAGTACAGGGCAATTTTTCCGTTCAGTAGAATGTGTTGTTTTCTGAAAAGCTGACGCTCATATAAATGAAATTAACGCAAAAGGTCCCGTTCTCAAATCACTAGCGGCTGATTTGAAACTGTCGTATTGATAGGTCAGGGAATTCTGAATCTTCGTTACTCACCCTCCAATTCCAGGTCACAAATACCAACATTATTAACGTACATGTGTAACTAAAATATGTTTCATGTGTCTTCTGTTTTGTTTTAAGCAGTATTTTCTATATTTCATTATACAACTACTCGTAACGGCAAGTATGAAACAGAAATAGATACATGGTCCGTGGTCTTTTTTTTTTAACCTTATCTGAGAAATAACTGTCAATGTGTTATCGGAAGTATTGTTAGAGAAGTTGAGTATTAAATTAACATGAATCAAATTAACATTTTGTTTACCTTATATGAGAAATAACTTTCAATGTGTTATCAGGAGTATTGTTAGAGAAGTTGAGTATTAAATTAACATTAATAAAATTAACATTGTTGTTAAACCTTATATGAGAAATAACTTTCAATGTGTTATCGGGAGTATTGTTAGAGAAGTTGAGTCTATAGGCAGTAGATGACAGATGACAGACAGTGTTGTCGGGAGGACGATATCGTGGGCTGATTGTTAACTTTGTTGATGTTGTTGGGAGGATGATTAAATTGGCAGAGCATTACTGGGTTAACGACTTTCTCCGTAATCCACGTGATGAACACAGCTGCGCGAGATTTGGCAGCGAATCGCGTCGCGTTGGTTACTAACAGGGTATGTGAGCCGGTCGCTCAGAAAGCAACGGTGAACTACAGACCGTAATCTTGCCAAGAACATCAACAGCAGCTGAAAAATGCTGGTGTTGATTGCAACGTCCTGTAAGGGATATGCAACTTTAAAAATAATTCTAATTATCCTTCCACCATCACCAACAACGTTTATGCTATACGATGGCGATCATCCTTTGCCCCAAATACATTCGAGTCATTTACACAATATATAAAGGCAGTGAGTGGTAGCAATATTGACATCTGACAGAACCGCAAATAAGACAGGAGGACAATCATTTAATTTCTTATTTCTTCACCAGGTTACATGTGGCATTAGCCTACCCTAGAGAGTACATCAGAGCTCTACTGTATACCCATCGAGTGTTCAAAGCTATGCGTCATATTGCGGCAGTGTTTAAACAGAACGAGGTGAGTTCCTGTTACATATGTTGTATGTTATAGTCCGTTCACATTTGAGTGCCTCCATACAAACATCCATATCTCAATAACCAACTGAGGGAAAATGATGAGATTTAGCATATAATCTTATCATTATGTCCGGCCAACAAAAAAAAAAATTTGTTATGGAGATTGTAAAGCACATTTCAATGTTTGTTTATATGCAGTATATAATTTACGGGGCATAGATTAAATCCATATTTTTTAATGTATTACACTATCACCCAGACACATCTGCGCTTTTTAAAAATTTTCTCGTGGTCCACGTTATGGCAAGAACGGCGCGCAGTTAAATGAGAGTGTTCAGAGATGTCGTCAATGCGGGTGCCTTCATGAAACGTTATTATATAAATAAATCTTACCATTTATCGCTAATATTTGAGTGTGTGAATATTGTTCAATGGGGTTGAATGTAAAATTGTGTACATTTCAAAGCATCGCTATGAAGTTGTACACATGTTTTTGTCAAGAAGCTGACCGCAGGAAACTGTTTCATACTGTTACAAATCCCGAAAAAAAAGAACAGTGAATGCACTAGGTTTTAGTAAACGGTCATTTTATCGATGGGTGGAAGAATCTGGAATGAAACCACGCGATAAGCAAACGGTAGGTAGAAAGGCAATTGTAGACAGCTTTGACAAGGATGTCATAAGGTGAGCTATTATAAAAACACCGGATGCCAAAGAAACAGTGACTGTATGAAAACTTAAGGTTTGGTTGAGAAAGAACACTGACATAGAGCTATCCAAAAACAACTTTGTGGAACATTATAAAGACATTAGGCTTCACTTTTAGAAAGTACAAGGGAGGTAGAAATATCCTTTGCGAGCAACCGCATTTAGGATCCATGAGAAGCAGTTACCTACGTGAAATAAGTGAAATGCGCAAAGAAAATTATGACATAGTGTATTTGGATGAGACGTGGATCAATGCTCACCACACAAGTGAAAAGGAATGGCAATCAGTGGGTGGAAAGATAAAGCGAAATGTGCCCAGTAGTAAAGGACAGAGTTTGGTCATAGCCTATGCTTGTAGTAATCATAATGGCTTACTATAGAATGCCGGACTCGTGTTCGTTTCAAAGCATACAGACAATAGGGAATATCATAATGAGATTAATGGTAATGTATTTAGAGATTGGCTCGAGAAAACAAAACTTCTATCCCTTGATAGACCGTCTTGTCTAATCATGGACAATGCATCATATCACAATGCTGTTGCCCAAGAAGTCAACATACCTACGGCATCGAGCACAAAGGAGGCAATAAAGATATGGCTCCGAAAGGAAAATATACCATTTCCAGAAACATATTTCAAGCTACAGTTGTTGTCCCTTGTAAAACAGGCGCATAAAAACAAGCAATATCAAATCGACAAGCTGATAGAAGAGCATGGCCGCCGTACCATTCTTATTCAAACCTTATAGAGCTTGTGTGGGATAAAATTAAAGGACAGGTGGCAACTGACATTACTACATTTAAATTGTCTGACGTCAAGATACTATCCCAGCCCGCGCTATTAAATATTGATAAAAGTTAATGGAAAGAATGTGAGGACCATGTGTTGAAAGAGGAAGATGACTATTGGAGAAAGGGTGGATTGAATTTTATTCAACCGTCAGCAGTCATTGGCCTACTGGAATCGTCCGACACAGATTAAGGTATGGGCAGATTACAGACCTTAATCCACTTGACACTTACTGGGATATTTTGCTCCAACTATTCAGAATAATTGCAGGCCCTAAACATTACAGCATCAGCACAAAGTCAATGGCAACAATTTGTATTCCACTTCCTTCAGCGGTGACAAACAACTGGTATTGAAAAAAAAACACTAAACGCATTGAATACCAACAGAAGAGTAATATTGCGGTGGAAACTGACATATTGTGGCACTCCAAGAAACGTGAGAACAATCACGTTGTCAAATGAGGGAACAACATACGAACATACGAATCAATCTATAAACTTCAATGAAAAGAGTGCCAACAGCTTGGCCGTTAAGAAGGAAGCCCACTACAGAGACGTTCACAGCTATACTAGTCGTGCAAAACAGGTAAAAATCATGTTCCGTCTCTGAACAGTAAACAGCAGAGTAGACAATCTTTCACGAAGACTCAAAACAGTTATGTCACCATTGTGCACGTGTGAACAAACTACACAGACAGCTGAAGAAATCCTTAAAAATTGACACATGATGACTAAACTCTGTATCATCTATGGTCACTCCATACGCACATTAACGCACAACTGTTTGTAAGCCATTACGAACTCCATTTAAAAAGCTAAATGCATCCTATAAATAAAAAAAAAACATTATAGTAACATGACTCTTTGTGTACACATTATTAACCAGAAGCTGAAGAAACAAGAAGGAAATGAAATATAAGGTAAGAAATATATTCTATCTACTTTCCTGTCCAATTCCATTTTGGTTCCACATTATGTACCCCATGCCTCTGTAAATTCTGTCTTTACTTATATTACATACACATTGCACCCACTCCCATAAGAATCTGGATACGCCTAGTGTTGTCATCCGAATTGAGGTTGCGGTACTGTAAAACAAGTTTGTTAGCGTGAATTCACTAGTTTTTCGCCAACACATCAAAGAAATTTCACCACTTTCCATGATTTAAGTTGCTTTTGGACCAATCAAAGGCATATTCCTTGGGTGGGGTAAATATAAGACGGCGGGAAAAATTTCATAACGATGCAACAGACAGTTTTCAGAATAATTGATCGTGAATGAAGGCATTCATTTTTGAACAGACTATAGTATTATGTCAGGCGCATTTGCGTTATGAAATGTGGATTCAATTCTAATATCTCATTTCTTTTATAAGATTACTAGCTGACCCGGCCCGGCTTCGCCCAGCGCCTGGCGGGGAGCGTCTCATTTAATTCATATTCGGCCCCTGCCCCCGTTCCCGTTCCCATAAAATACGACTTGGCCCGGCTTCGCCCAGCCCCTAGCGGGGACTATCTCATTTAATTCATATTCGGCCCTGCTCCCGTTCCCGTTCCCAAAAAAGCGACCCGCCCCGGCATCGCCCAGCTCCTGGCGGGGAGCGTCTAATTTAATTCATATTCGGCCCCTGCCCCCGTTCCCGTTCCCAAAAAAGACGACCCGCCCCGGCTTCGCCCATCTCCTAGCGGGGAGCGTCTCATTTTATTCATATTCAGCCCCTGCTCCCGTTCCCGTTTCCAAAAAAGACGACCCGCCCCGGCTTCGCCCATCTCCTAGCGGGGAGCGTCTCATTTTATTCATATTCGGCCCTGCCCCCGTTCCCGTTCCCAAAAAAGACGACCCGGCCCGCATTCGCCCAGTCCCTGGCGGGGAGCATCTCATTTAATTCATATTCGGATACTGCTCCCGTTCCCCAAAAAGACGACCCTCCCCTGTATCGCCCAACTCCTGACGGGGAGCGTCTCATTTAATTCATATTCGGCTCCTGCTCCCGCTCCTGTTCCCAATAAAGACGACCCGGTCCGTCTTCACCCAGTCCCTGGTGGGGAGCGTCTCATTTAATTCATATTAGTAGTCACATAAGCTTCCGTTCCCGTTCCCGGAAATATGGCGAAAAGGTTGGAAGAGAACAATCTTCATCCCAATAACTAAATAGGGCAATTTTTGTTGTTGTTTCGGGTTTGGCGGTTACCCCAGACCAGCTGGTTCCCCCGCCTCCCCATTTTTTTTTTTTAAAGTTTTTTTTTAGTCGTTGGATCAACATCACGGCACACGGTTTAACCCATAAGTGCTCCGTTTTCCTCCTAACTCAAACCTGAGTTTGAAGAAACTCTGCTCAATGCACGAACTCCGTTGCATCGGCGAGGATCCTGAAATGCTTTGGGTAGATTGTTAACTCGAAATTTTGCTCGGGCAGCGCCGTTAGGCTACTCTTTTTCGATTTCTAACTGCCAAGGGATTTTTGCGCAACAATACACACGGGTGTCCGATCTCACTACCCAGAGACCAGGGGAAATTACTGGAAGTCCTGGTGGATTTTTTAAATAAACCCTGGTCCTCACCGGGACCTGAACCCGGGACCTCCAGCACTCGAGGCGGACACCATACCTCGAGCGTGGACCCTTAGTCTCACTGTGAGCTATTGCCCACAGTGGTCCACCGGGCCCACATTTAATGTGAAGCTATGTGAGGTGGTTAGATCACCCCGGCCCCGGCCAGACCAGGAGCACTACTGGGGGGAGGTGCGGCAAATGCGTCTGATCCTTGCCAAATGACCGAGAATGATCATACCGGCCTCCGAAGCCAGCAAATACACTCGGATCTTAGCCAAGAGAAGAATCTGAAACTACTGAACGTAAACTTACCAAGATATCACGAACACCAAATAAATGATGGGATGACTGTATAGATGTCGAAGAAAAATAAAAAGATGAGTTAGAAAATTTTCACGTATTAAAATAGATGCATTAGTTTTGTGAAAACTTTAAAAATGCCTTAAAGATTTTATCATTGTATATTATAACATATATGCCTATAAATAACTGTAGACAAAGCTTTGATAACAATGCAACAATTATATATACAATATATAGCAATGTTACTAAAAGGTATGTCCCTTGATATAACTTTTCTTAAGTTACGTCCCCTAGCTATATATAAATTATAATGTAAATTAAAAAATTAAATTTTATTACGTAAATAGCTGTTTGTAAACTAACAAACTATGACAGTTGGCAGCACCGGAATGAGGAGAAGACGTGTAGAAAATTTCATCTCAATCGGATGGACCGTTCGCGAACGAATAAATGACAGACAGACAGACAGAGAGACAGAGAGACAGACAGACAGACAGACAGACAGACAGACAGACAGACAGACAGACATTGCATTTATATATATAGATGTGACGTCATAGTATAACGTCATAAAACGTCACAAAGTTAAATCTCCAATTTTACACTTCCTGGGCTAAGGAACTTTACTACTTCCGGTTTTCCTCGCTAAGGGACATATATAATAAGAATTTCTACACCTCCTCCTTTCTACCTCCCCCCCCCCCTTCCGTTTCTCCACCTTCCGTCTCCTCCTCCTTATTTCTACACTTTTCTTTCTTCTTCCGTAAATAGCTGGGTGAGTGGGTTTGTAGCTTAGTGGTGCCTGATCATGTCCAGTGTTGGGATCTGAACATTGCGGTGTGTGGCAAGGTTATCCTGTCGCAATGGAAAATGGTGTGATGAGTGGGAGTGATGGGATAAAATTTAAAGAAAATTAAATACTATAAAATAGGCATTTAGAAAGATAAACATTTAAAAAATGGAACACTACAAATTAAAGAAAACATTAAACAATCTAATAAATATAAATATTTTAATATTATCAATTAGGAAATTAAGAATTTAAACATTTACAAACTAAAAATTTTAAATTTAAATTAAAAACAATAATAATAAAATATTTAAAATAAAAGATGGCCGTTATTTTTGTTTGTTGTGAGCGGACATACTCTTCGTATTGCGGTTGTATTTGCTAGAGTATTAACAATTTCATTATTCTCTCACTATAGAAACAACAAACCTTCTAAATATTTATGTAGATGCTAGTCAGTTTTAGCAAGATCAATAATGGACATCTAGCAAAATAAGTTCGTTTAGGTTGGTCAGAGTAGAGGGAGCCTAGAGGAGTGATAGTGAATTCCCCGCCCTGTTTGTATAGTAAATATATTATGTTTCTTGACTCAGTGTCAGGTCTTAGTCAGATATGGCTGAGCTACCGTAATGACAGTAGACGGTACTACCTGCTTTCTTTTAGTGCCGAATGTTGGCGACGCTTACCAAACCCGACACCCCACATTGTGAAAACGACTTCGAGAGGAGGAACGCAATTGGGAGGGTGCAAGTCTTTTCCTGGTGCGAGGAAATGCAACCTAAAGACAAAATGTCATGGCAGGGCAGACCAGGCCCAAAGCCTTGGTTGGCAGCTGGTCTAGGATCGAAACTCCGATAGGCGGACAGTTAGGGCATTGCTTTGCTGATCTGGCAGCTTCTGCAGGTTGTCTTGTTTCAGATGTATAGGTGTTACCTTTCCTCTGGAGTGAACTAGGCAGGTCGAGAGAGGGATTGGGCTGCATGGGCAACACATGGTCTCTATATTTTAGCCCAGGCTTTGTGCTATGGAGAGGCAATAACACTATACCTGGTCTTAACAGGTCTTGGAATCAAAGCGAGAGGTAACATTTACGGGTTATACGTCCTTGTCATATGGCGTAGACATGGGACGCCACGGGTTGCCTCTGACGGTGGGAGACACCTACAGGTGTCACTGATCAGCTACCACCCGCCTCAAGCTGGGCACCCCCGGCCAATTGGGTGCTGATCGGCCACAGCCTGTCTGCTTCAATGGGGTGCTTAGGGTTAGGACAAAATCTGAATCGCAGGCTGTTAAACCAATGCACCAGGTACTAATAAAAATAAAAAAAAATAGAAACCTCAAGCTACGGCTTGCAACCTGGAACGTAAGAATCATATGTCCAGGAGTTTCCACTGACTTGACTAATATTGACGATGTGAGTAAAGCGTCTGTGATTGATGCCGAACTCAATCGTCTTAACATTGATATTGCTGGATAAGCACCAAATGTTACTAACATTTACATTTTTTCACGCGGATTCAATAGATAAAACATCTGCTCATACATACAGTGATAACCTCTCATAACTTTTGATATGAACAGAGGGAGAATTAACGTTTTAACACTTTACGCATTTGCATGTATCACAGGTAAGTGAGGCTACTCCATGTTACCACACTCCAGTTGTCCCAGGATTTGATCCATCCGAGCTGTGTAACCTCACACACATCAATGGATCGCCATGGTTCTGTGGCCGTCCTTTCAAACTTCAGTTGACCTGCTCAGACTACGCTGGAACTGTTGTCATTGCTAAAACCTACATCTACCCTGTGACAGATGCAGAGATGGAAATATTTAACCGTTCATGCAGTTAAGTATTCCAAGCGTAACCATTTACTTACCATGATTCTCTTTCATTGTTTTCCCCATTTATAAGTTGCAAATCCAAGAAGCCACAAACATTAGAATATATATATATATATATATATATATATATATATATATATATATATATATATATATATATATATATATATATATATGGGGGGAAATGAATTATATGTTAGCTGCAATACTTAAAATACAGTCATTGATATTGTTCGAATGAGGAGCATGAGTTATCCCCATGGTAATCGTACATTTTAAACGAATTCTTTCTGTTTGCACAACATTAATTGGAGCTAATTGCTAACGTCTAGATATATTTGAGAAATTGTTTATTATTGTTAATCAATAGTATTCTTATGTCTTCCTTTATCCCTTATTGGATTATATTCCCTCAACAAACTCATTCCAAGCTGTGTATCATTTTGCTATTCTATGAAGTTATGTCTATTTTTATTCATCCCAATGTCCAATTCTCTTCTCTTGATGTTAAGTCTCTCTGTATTTCGTTTGCTTTGTGTGTTTCAGACAAAGAACTTTCTCTTTAATTATACTACTACTCTTGGGTTTTCTAAATGTGTGTCCTATCCAGCGCCACGGTGTTTTCCTCATCTCTTGATTCATTGATATTTCTTTTATTCTCATCTCATCTCATCTCACCTCATCATCTTTCTCTTGTACCTTGCGGTGTCGAGGTGAAGTATAAAAAGCGGGAGAGTGCCCGCTTATGAGCTCATGTAACGATATTCCCATGGACACCGCTATTCCCTCCATCCATCGTTTACGTGGTCGGCCTCTTCTTCTGCTTCCCTCTGGTCTGTACATCATTGCCTGTTGTGGTATACTGTTAGCTGGTAACCTACTTGCATGGCCAAACCATTTTACTTGCTGCCTTCTAACTTTTTTTATTTTTTTTTTTTTATTTTTTGCGCTCGCTCGCTTTGAACTCAAGCATAGTCCATACAAACTATTTATAGTAGTGATGGACTGAAGTTTGCGTGTGGATTAGCTTTCCCTATTAACAGTGTCCCTCGCCATCAGGCGAACCCACTCCGAATTCAGCAGTACTTATAATTTACGTCCCCAAGTCAACGACGACAGGTCAACATTTTAGTCTAACTGTCTGGTGTAGGGTTGAACCCCTAATATTAGCATCAGCACACCGGATGTTTAAGAACACGCGTTCTTATCCATTCGGCCTTGCTGACCTGCCGCTGCCTTCTAATAAAATCTAGCGCCGCCATAACCCCCACTTTATTCCAGATTTCTTCATTTCTGGTCTCATCCCTTCTTGATACATTGAGTATTCTTCTCAAGAATCTCATTTCTTTTGTTGTGATTTTTCCTCTCTCTCTCTCTCTCTCTCTCTCTCTCTCTCTCTCTCTCTCTCTCTCTCTCTCTCTCTCTCTCTCTCTCTCTCTCTCTCTCTCTCTCTCTCTCTCTCTCTCTCTCTCTCTCTCTCTCTCTCTCTCTCTCTCTCTTTCATTGTCCAGGTTTGGCATTGGTAAGCATAGAGATTAGAGTTGGTAGGAAGATTGTGTTGTAAAGTGCTTTCTTAGTCACTATTGATACATGTTTGTTCTTTTTGTATTGGTGCCATTTGTCCAATGAGGTTTTTTTTGCCTTATTGTATCTTTTTCGATCTCGTCTTCTGATTTGCCATTTGATGATATTATACTTCCCAAGTACTTGAAACTCTTTACTTGTTTCAGGGGATGTAAGTTTAGGTGAACTGTTTTTTTTTTCTTCTTCTTTAGTTATAGTCTTTACTTCTGTTATACTTGTTCTAATTTTCATGTTATGTTCCTTACACATTTTGTTTAGAGTTTAGACTATTCGTGTGGTCTTGTAATTCAGCTTCTGATTTTGCTATTAGTGCTTGGTCGTCTGCAAACAGGAGTTCTCTAATGGTGTAATTTGCAGATGATTCTTCTTCTGCGTTGTCGTCGTGCGGTGTTCTTGCAGTCGCTGTTTGGCTGGTTTCTTTACATATGGTGTTTATATAGGTTATGAACAAGAGAGGGGACAGGAAACAACCTTGTCGTACTACGGATCTTATGGTGAAGGGTTTTGAGTGTCCTCCAGTTGCTCTCACTATGCATTCACTGTTGTTGTGTAAGCTTCGACATAGGTTTGCTAGATGTGTACTCACTCCATATTGTTTAAGGATTTCCCACAGCTTGTTTCTGTCTACTCTGTCAAATGCCTTTTCTTGGTAGACAAAGACTAAGTAGAGTGTTCCATTAAATTCGATTGATTTTTCTATAAGTTGTCAAAGAGCAAAAATGGCATCAGTGCATCCTTTGTTTTTCCTAAATCCAAGTTGTTTTTCGCTTAGCTGTTGTTCTATAGTATTTCTTTGATTTTCCTGATAAAATTCATATTTTTTCTATCGAGCCCTCTTAGCTCTTCTATTCTGCGAAGACACTAGATAATGATTGTTTGTAGTAATTGGTCATGTTTAGACATTCCTCGTGTTTCTGAAGTACTGGATTACATTTAGAGCCGCATATTCTAACTTTGCTGCTAAGCTCAAATTATTTATTCTCTAATGCTATGCAAGCTCTTCTTACATTTTGCACTCGTAATAACTGCATCGGATTCCCCAAATATGTCTACATTGATACCATAAATATGTGAATGCTTCCGCCTCTGGAAATACTACCCTTTAATATGCGTATGTTTCTGTAGTTACAGTTTGTGTGTGTATTGTTCTTGATTTCCGTTTGTTATGTTTATTGGTATGCATTTGCGTAATTGACTGTATTTTTCAGTGTCTCTATTTAATGTTTGAAGTATTCTGCATGTGTGATTATGGTTAGCATTATCTGTGTTCCATTTATTATTTATATTGTTCTGTACTTCGGGTTATTGTTTGTATTTCTCAGTGTGTGTTGTTGTGTATTTCTGTTTATTGTTTGTATTGTGGAGTATTGTTCTGTATTTCCATTTATTGTATTTATCAGTCTTTTTTTTTACGGTTATTGATTATATTTTTCCGTATCTCCGTTTATTGTTTGTATTGTTCTGAATGCGTGATTATGTTTAGTATTGTCTGTGTTCCGTTGATTATTTGAATTTATTTATTGTATTGTCGTGTTTTTCTGTTTAATATTTGTATTGTGCTGTATTTCCGTTTAATGTTTGTATTGTGCTGCATTTCTGTGTCTTGTGTATTGTTGTGTATCTCCGTTTGTTATTTGTTTGGTTGTGTATTTCCGTTAAATGTGTGCATTGCTGTGCTTGTAAAAGCTGGAACTACCTAAATCTACGACGTCCGCCAGTATCTCCGTTTATTGTTTGTATTGTTCTGAATGCGTGATTATGTTTAGTATTGTCTGTGTTCCGTTGATTATTTGAATTGCCATGTATTTCGATTAATTGTTAATTCTATTTAGTGCGTATTGATGTGTATTTCCCTTTATTGTTTGTATTGTGGAATGTTGTTCCGTGTTTCCGCTTATTGTGTTTATCAGTCTGTATTTACGTTAATAAGCTAATTGATTGCATTTTTTCTGTATCGCCGTTTAATGTTTGTATTGTGCTGTATCTCCGTGTATTGATTGTATTGTCGTGTTTTTCTGTTTAATATTTGTATTGTGCTGTATTTCCGTTTAATGTTTGTATTGTGCTGCATTTCTGTGTCTTGTGTATTGTTGTGTATCTCCGTTTGTTATTTGTTTGGTTGTGTATTTCCGTTAAATGTGTGCATTGTTGTGCTTGTAAAAGCTGGAACTACCTAAATCTACGACGTCCGCCTGTTTCTCCAATAGACCGGATACGATTCACAGCGTGGGTGGTGGTGATTTTTACAAAATAAGAACATCGAGACTCGAATACCTTCCCCTGATTATGGGATAGTGGATGTTTTATCCACCCATCTCGGATATGGGTGGAAAAACTTAACTGACCAGTATGCACTTCGGATACGTTAAAAGTCCGGCTGCCAATATTAAAGATACTCAGTGTATCAAGAAGTGAGAAAATCAGACATAAAAAACCAGGACTAAAGTGGGGGTTATAACAGTGCTAGATTTTATTAGAAGGCAGCAAGTCAAATGGTTTGGCCATGTAACTAGATTGCCAACTAATAGTATACCACAACAAGCAATAATGTACAGACCAGATGGAAGCAGCAGAAGAAGAGGCCGACCACATAAACGATGGTTAGAGGGAATAACAGAGCCCATGGGAATCTCGATAAATGAAACCCATGAACGGGCTCTCTCCCGCTGTTTATACTTCACATCGACACCGCAAGGTACAAGAGGAACAAGATGAGGAGAGATGAGAACAATGAAGAAATTGAAACTGCCACATAATGACCACCGTAGCTCCTTCATTAATAAGAAAGGAGGCCTTTAGAAAGACTGGCCATAGCAATGCAGAGGTTAAGCAGCAGTCTATTAAGAGTCTATTGTGCAACACCAGCAGATAAAGTACAGTAAATACTTTGAGAACATGCATCTTTCCATGGGAAATGTGAGCTGTAAACCATATCGCAATCACTAACAATATTCACAGGTTTTGAGCTTTAGTGTTGCATTAAAACAATCGTAAACTACCATGGATCAAGAAGAATGCAATTTAATGACCTTTCCAGAAAGAACAACAATGGAAGACATGTTTCCTGGAAGAAGGGACCGGCATCAACTAACACTAAGATGGACATGGGAAATTAAATACACTTGGGTATGAAGTTGCATTAGGCAAGAGAATTTGCAAAAGATACGAGGGCGACTCAATAAGTAAGTCACACAGTTCTGTAGGATGGCAGATAAATGTAGTTGGTGTTTTCTACAGGTGTCATTAGGTGACAGCAACGTCGAACTTTATATTCCCATTCGTCAGGTGGCGCTAGTTGTCTCATGTGCATGCGCAGCGCATAAACAAAATGGCGATTGGAATTACGGAGTGTACAACCAAAGAGCGACGTGCTGTTGTGCGTCTTTTTTTTTCTTGTGGGCAAAAGGACTGCCTTCAAAGGACATTCTTAAGGAAATGCTTCCTATTTATGCAGACAAATGTTTGTCCCGTAAAGCGGTGCATAGCTTGGTAGAAACATTTTCTCAAGCACGCTCTTAAATAGTTGATGAAATCCAATCTGGTCGTCCTGTTGAGATTGCAACAGAGGCATCCGTGCAGCGGGTGGAGGAGACAAATTAACTAACTAAGGTGGGACGTTCTAGACCAGTGTTTCCCAACCTTTTTTGTGCCACGCCCCACTTAAGCCTTTCTAAAATTCATATTGCCCCCCTCCCCCGCCCCACGCCCCCCCCCCCCCCCCCCCCCTCAACATATACATTATTTTTAATATTCAAAAATTGAAATGTTCACTAAAGAAACTTGAATGATAGGTTTTAGGAAGAAATCACTAGGTAATTATTGAGCAAACACAGTAAGTAAATTTTCAAAACATATAATGGAGAACTGAAATTCAAGTACAAAATAATTTTAATGAAAGATTTTTCTCTATTATTTTAATTATTAGTAATTATTTATTATTTAAATTTAGTGAGATCCTTGCGCTTGATGCTTGCTGCAAAGAGATCTTATGTCAGGTTCCAATTTAGTTAACTTCAGTCTCAAGTCTCCCCGTTTTGTTATATTCAGCCGATTTCTTCCATTTTCGAATTGCCCCCCTTAACAGTCAAATTGCCCCCCTGTAGGGCGTGGGCCCCACGTTGAGAAACACTGTTCTAGACCATCCACCTTACAGCCCCGACTTATCCCCTAGCGATTTCCACCTCTTTGGTCCACTGAAAACCCACCTTGACGGGAGACATTTCGCGAATGACGCCGAAGTTGTATGTGAAGTGAAATCGTGATTTATATAACAGAGCACGCAGTTCTACGCGGCGGGTTTGGGAGGACTGATAAAACGATTGGATAAGTGCATCAATGTTGGTGGAAATTATGTTGAAAAATAAAGGGACAATGTATGTATAACATTAAACTGGGTTCAAGTTGTTATCATGTTTAATTATTTTCATACAACCATTTGTGACTTACTTATTGACTCTCCCCCCCCCCCCCCCGGGTATAAAATCCCCCGCGGGCTGTGATGAGAGAGTGTGCTAAATGTATTGAAATGCAGTAAAACTGTAAAACTACAATGACTAAATCACTAGAGACGGAAGCTAGAATCGGTCATCTTAACAAAGACACAATCATAAATTTAAAGAATTAAGTTGCGACTTGAAATCACTCATCAACATAGTAAAAGAAAACACATCAACTGACATCACTGTTACTATTCTGATATCCAGGTAACTACTATATTTTGCATATCTCATGAAAGAGTTGGCAACACAGGAAAAGTACATCATTTTTCACTTGAGATTTTTTTTTACGGTGCGACCTCAAATTCTAACAGTTTCATTTAATACATTCACTCAATCTGGCCCCCTCACGTGTTTCCAATCTATCATTGCAACTGACAATCGGAAATAGTGTTGCGCTGTTTAATGTTTGTGCCCCACTATGTAGATGTCTTCATACGTGTATTTACTCACATTTGCTGATTATTCTAATTTTACAGGGAACCAAGGATCAGGCGGATTCCAAATAAGTTTGAGCTGACTGTGTTGCCAGGTGGGTGTTCAGGACTCGATGAGTTGGTTAGAAAACTAAGATGTATATACAACAATAAAAAGGTAAAGGACCATGCAGTCACACCCAGAATTTGTCGCTGTGTGTAATTTCTCGGCACGTTTACGTTCAGTAGTTTGCTATTGCTTATTGAACGACCGGCACTCACACCACTGCATGAAAATCAGCGCAAGGCGGTCTGCTTTCAAATCTTCCGCAGCTGTGCTTCAAACGCAGTATGCGGATTTACGAAATGCGTTCGTAACATCTTCGCCAGATATATGCTGGCTATAATATAAACATGTGGCCGTGACAGTGTAATGGCTAGAGCGCTGGCCTGCGGCTCGTGGCCATGTGTTCGAATAACCCTCCAGGCGAGGATTTGTGTAATTAATAACTTTTGGTCGACCGAGCCTATAGTGGGAATCAGGAAATGTTCTGGAAAGCGAAGACGACCGACGTAATATTAACAACATGACTCACCGAGTGCTGACTGCTCTATAAAATATGGGGCTAGCACCATATGTCCGGGAGCCGCGGTAGCGTAGTGATGCTCGTCTGTCGCCTGGTGGTCAAGGGTTAGATCCGCATTAGGGTCGATTCGATTTTATTTTTTTTTTATGTATCTAGGCTCCCAGGTCTACCCAACCTAAAATGGGAACTAAGAAATGTCATAGGACGGAAGTGTGGCCTGTGTGATGCTGACTATATCATCCACCTAGTACTTAGAGGCCCATACAAATATGGGTATAGCATCATATACAAAGGGCGCCTTAAGTCTGTTGAAGGGTCCTGTACGTCATCAAATTTCTGCCACGCCTCTGGGCATAGGAATGGGGCCGTTTACTGTTATCTATTAATGCAAATATGGAAAATAATTATGTATTAAGATAGCATCGATAAATAAAGAGAGTATAAAGCTTTACAATAAAATATGTTTCTTAGATAAGTGACAATGACCACACAAAAAAAGAAAAAAAAAAGAAAAGAAAAATCACAACAATGACGGAGTAAATATGTATTTTGCATTGTTTGTACCTTTTCATTTCACAAATCCATACACAGCTTTTCGGAATATTTATTTGTGTTATCATTCTTTTTCTTGTCATAATTCTCAGTAGAATCTTAGTGACATGATTTATGAGGTTAATTGCAAGAAAATCTTTGCAATCCTTGCTCATGGTCGCTTTTGTAAAGACATAAATACAGATTTCAACATATCACTATGTAACTATACACCGTTGAAATACGAAAGAGCTTCAAATGAAAACCTTAAATGGTTTTTATTTTTATTTTGGTGAATATATTCTAAAAAAGTAAATAACAAATGAATCATTCGATGTAGTCACCACTGCGTTCAATGCAAGTCCTCCAGCACCGATAAAGTGTTTGGATTCCTGTAAACAAAATGCTCTTGTTCGTGTGTTTAACCACTCATGTACCATCTCCTGTACCTCTTCGCGCCGTTTTGAAAATTTCTACTCCATTCATATACTTGCTGTACTGACAGGCATGCATCACCATACTGGACCTTCATTCGCTGATGAATTGCTATAGATTTCATCCCTTCACTATACGATACAAAAACGGATAATATAACCCTGCTCCTCTTTGGTGCATTTCAGAAGTGCGGCGGCCATCTTTAAACTGTCCTTATGATATCACCGTGTTCGTCTGCATCGTGATGTCATGTGCTTAACTCTATTAATATCCTTAACAACAATATTTGCAGATTACAAGACATGATTATTGTAATATTTATATCTCACTTTTAAGGTTTTCATTTGGTGCCCTTTCGTATTATTCAATATTTTGATTAATATTTCTACTCCACATTCTCCAAATACTTCTAATTCTTCTTTTGTGATTCTATCTGGCCCGGCTGTGTTACCTTTCTTCATACGTTTGATAGTTTCAGCAACTTTTTCTCTCAGAATAGGTGACTCTTCTAAGGTACTTTATTCTGTAAATACTTTTCTGTCTCCATCATATTATTCTCGTTCATACTAATTACACCTATTCATTATAGCACCTTCTTCCAATAATATCTTTCTGTTTTTCATTTCAAGCACCCTGTGTTTATTACTATGTTTCTTTCTGTGACCTCACTGATTTGTTTGTGCATATTTTTGTACCGTATGCAAGTAGACGGTGCTACCTGCTTTAGTCAGCGCCGAATGTTGGGCGGCGCTTACCAAAACCGACACCCACATTGAGCCAAAGGCTTTGTGAGGAAGAGCGCAATTGGGAAGGTGCAAGCCGCATCCTGGTGCGAGGAAACGCAACCCAAAGACAAAATGTCATGGCAGGGCAGAACAGGCCCTAAGTCTTGGTTGGCAGCTGGCCTTGCATCGAAGCTCTGACAGGCGGACAGTTAGATCATTGCTTTGCTGATACGGCAGCTTCTGCAGCTTGTCTTGTTGTAAATATATTGGTGTTACCATTCCTCTGGAGTGAACTAGGCAGACCGAGAGAGGGATCATGCTGCATGGGCAACACATGGTCTCTATATTTTAGCCCAGGCTTTGTGTTATGGAGAGGTATAACTTCACCTTAGTCTTAACCGGTCTCGGAATCAAAGTGATAGGTAGCAATTACGGGTTATAAGTCCTTGTCAATTGGCGGAGACATGGGGGAGCCACGGATTGCCTCTGTCGGTGGGAGACACCTACAGGTGTCAATGATCAGCTACCGCCCGCCTTAAGCTGGGCAGCCTCCGGCCAAGTAGGTGTTGATCCGCCACAGCCCGCTTGCTTCAATGAGTGCTTGGGGCTAGGACACAATATGAATCGCAGGCTGTTAAACCAATGCACCACACACAAATAAAAATAAAAATAGAAACCTCAAGCTATGGCTTGCAACCTGGAACATAAGAACTATGTGTCTAGGATTTTCCACTGACCTGACGAATATTGACGATGTGAGAAAAACGGTTGTGATTGATGCCGAACTCAATTGTCTTAACATTGATATTGCTGGCCTGCAGGCGACTCACCTCGCTGAGGAAGGGTCACTCAGGGAAAACACTTACATCTTTTTTTGGGAAGGGTAGAGGGCAGGCAGAAAAAAAGGCAACACGGTGGGGGCTTTGCAGTGAAGAATTTGCTACTGGGAATGATTGAAATTCCAGCTGGAGGTAATGAACGACTATTATCACTGCGCTTGGCAACCTCTTGTGGTTTTACCACTATTATCACTGCATATGCAGTGACCCGTGCTTCCTCTGACGATGTGAAGGATTAGTTCTATGAGGAGTTAGACTCTGTGATCAAGGTAGTTCCAAAATCCAACTACATTTAAATGCTTGGTGATTTCAATGCTCGTGTGGGCGAAGACTCGAGTTCATGGCCAGTGTGCCTTGAAAAATACAACATCGGTCACATGAATGAAAATGGGCAAAGGCTGTTGGAGCATTGCACCAGAAATGAACTATGTATTACAAACTCTTTCTTTAAAACAAAAGAGCTGCATAAGGTCACATGTACACATCCAAGATCCGGACCATTGGCATCAGCTGGACTTCATCATCACACGGAGACAACATCTGAACTAAACATCATTAACTCGAAGTTACCACATTGCTGACTGTGATACGGATCATTCTTTGGTTGTTGCAAGGGTTAGACAGAGAGCAAAGAGAATCTAACAGCAAAACATAAATCTAGCCCCAGGATTAATGTTATTATAAAACAGCAGTAGAGATTTACGGCAACGTGTATCATAAGAGGCAGGACTAGTTTGCGGGAAACAGTCATACACTGCAGCACTTGATTGATAAAAAGAAAATATCTTTCTTAAGAAACAAGAAAAGAACAACGCGTAAACTCTAAGTGAGCTGAAGCAAGCTAGGAAGGATGTGCAAAAAGCTGCCAGAGAGTGTGAAACAGATTATTGGATCAAGTTATGTTAGTCTATTCAAACCGCAAGTGATATAGGAAACATCAGAAGCATGAATGAAGGGATAAAGAAAGCCTGTGGACCAATGATCAAAAGAAGCGCACCGTTGAAAACCTTGACTGGAGAAATCATCACTGATAAGAAACAGCAGATGGATAGATGGGTAGAGCACTATATGGAGCTTTACTCAAGTGAGACCAAACTAGCGGATGATGCCCTCAACGCCATAGACGCCCTGCCAACTCTTGGCCACCTGGACACGCTTCCCACCATAACAGAAGTTAAGTGTGCTATAAATTAACTTGCATCTGGCAAGGCTCCGGGTAAAGATGGGATTCAAATAGAGGTTATCAGGGGTGGGCAAGAAACACTCGCTCTACAGATCAACTAGTTAATAGAGCAATGCAAGTCCCACATGATTTCAATGACCCAAGCATCATACCATTGTACAAGAAAAAGTGCGATCGGAGCGACTGTAACAACTATAGGGGTATCTCACTTCTGTGTATTATTGGGAAAGTATTTGTCAGAATTGTTCTGCGCAGACTTCAAGTCCTGGGAGATCAAGTCTACCCCGAAATATAGTGTGGATTCCGACAGAACCGGTCTACCATTGATATGATATTATCATTGCGACAAATGCAAGAAAAATGCTGTTAATAGAATCAACCACTTTTTATTGCCTGCATCACCTCACAAATGCATTTGATTTGGTCAGTCGTGAGGGTCTGTTCAAGGCACTAACAGTCTTAACAGTCACATTCGCAACCGGCATGGCTTGTAGTTATTAAGCCCTTTTGAAGCACAATGTACGTCTGTCAAGACGGCAAGGTGCCAATGAAATTTTTGTATCTTTAATTGAATGCAACTCAATGTTCTTGCATTGCTCGTTTAGCCAACTGTCTTTTGCCTTTAAACATTTATCTCATTTCATTATTTATCTTATCATACTATTGTTTGTAATTTTTACTTTGCTTTCTTTTGTCCTTAAACTTTAAGATTTCTTCAGTCATCCATTTATTCTTAGCTTTTTGGTTTCACTCATTAACATTTCTTTGCTTGTTTGATGAATGGGGCACCTTACACATTTTCGTATTTTTTTTCATTTATACTCTGTATTTTAAATATTGCATTGTACCTATTTTTCACAGTTATAAGGTATTGTTCTTGAATTTCTTTATCTGCTTTCAAAACATCGTTATTAAGTGGCATATTTTTAACCACTTTATTTCGTCTTTTCAATCTGATTTTTATTTGTCCACATAGCGGTATATAATCCCTTTTACAGTCAGCACCAGACATTGTCTTTACATGTATTTACCGCATTTCGGAATCTTTTATTAATAAGTTGTAGTCAATTTGGTTGGATATTTTCTTATCCGGGCTTTTCTGTGTGTAAAGTCGCCTTTTATAATGTTTAAACCTGGTGTTTCCAATTGTCATATTATTTGTATTTCCCATTATATTAGTTTCCCTCCACTTTCTTTTTTGTACTTAAACCATAATTCTCCACTACATCCTCTTTCTTTTCCCGGTCCTATGTTTGCATTAAAATCTCCTAGTATTATTTCTATTTCTGGTGATCCAATTTGAGATATCACAGTTTCTACTTCATTATAAAAATGTTGTATTGTTTAATCACTACTGTTTGTTGTATACATGTACAATATTTATATCTATTGGTTTGCCTTAGATGTTGACCCTAATAACTATATCTAAAATACTAAAGTAACCATTAATTGATATAGATGTTTCTTTATCAAATAATATTCTTACTTCTTTTTCATGTGTATCCCTTGCAGAATAAATTATTGTGTTTGTCATTATGATTTTACCAGAACCGTTCCATCTCATCTCACTTTATGCCCAATATATTCATTTTCGTATTTATCATTTCTCTTGTAACATTGTTAAACTTTCTTAACTATGTTACAGACTTAACATTCCATCCATCCATCCATCATGCGCCATGCCGATAAGCGTGGGCGGTCATGTTTTGCCATCTCACTCGATCACCAGAGTTGTGGATCAGCTCCGTGTTCCTGTCTCGACCATGCCACGAGGCCAAGCCATCCAGGTATTTGCTTCTAGGTCTTCCCCTTGGTCTGTTCCCTTCGATCTTACAAGTTGTTACCAAGTTCTCCAATCCATTTCTTCTCATAACATGCCCAAAAATTTTTGATTGTCTACGTCTAATGACTCTAATCAGTTTACTATCTTCATTTGTTTCTTGGAGGACTTGTTCATTGATTTTTCTGTCTGTCCATGGTATTCTTTGCATTTTCCTCAGAAACCACATATCTACAACCATCAGATGTTTTTCAGCTTGACTGCTCATTGTCCAAGCTTCACATCCATATAAAAGTGCAGGTTCTATGTAGCACCTCAACACTCTTTTTCTCGTTTCAATTGACATCTTTTTATTGGTCAGTATGTTTTTCATCTTGCTAAAGGCTACTTTTCCCATGGCGATTCTTGCTCTAATCTTTTCAAGGCATCTTCCATCAGATGTTATTACTGTTCTGAGATAATTGTACCTATTCACTTGTTGAAGAATATTCCCATTTACTTGTATATTACACTGTGGTATTTCGCTCTTTCTTGTGACGACCATACTCTGTGTCTTTTTACAATTTAATTATAACCCTCGTTGTTCACTGTGTGTAACAACTGCATCTACTAAATGTTGCAGGTCCTGTTCATTGTCTGCAATCAAGACTGTATCATCTGCATATCTAATGTTATTGATTCATCGTCCCCCAATGTTGATTCCTTCCATATCTTCAACATTTCTGAAAATACTGTCACTGTACAGGGAAAACAGATCTGGAGACATTACACATCCCTGTCTCACACCTCTCTTAATAGGCTGATATTGGCCTACTCCATTATCAACTCTTATGGCAGCTTGTTGTTTCCAATATATGTTTTTACAGGTCCAAGGCCTTTTCCATCAATTTTTTTATCTTCAAGCATCCTTATCATGTCGACATGTCTCATTTTATCGAAAGCCTTTCTGTAGTCAATAAAGCAAAGGTGTAGATCTTTGTTTACTTCAATAGAACGTTCGAGTAAGGTTCTCAGTATATACACAGCATTTACTGTACTCTTGCCTTCTACAAACCCACATTGTTCTTCTCCTATTTCAGGTTGTATTTTCCTCCTAAATCTGTGCATGATAATTCTTAGCAAAATCTTCGTGAAGTGACTCATTATACTAATTGTTCGATGTTGATCACATTCCAAGGCTCCTGATTTCTTTGGAATTGCAATAAATACAGAATTACATAACTCATGAGGTATATTTCCAGTATCATATGTTGTATTAAGCAGACTGGTAACTTTATCTACTCCATATTCTTCTAAAGCATTAATCATTTCTGTTGTGACGCTGTCTGATCCGGGATCTTGCCAGATTTCAAATGGTTAAGAGCATTCTGAACCTCCGTCTTCAAAAATGATGGTCCTTCATTATTATTTTGAACAACATACTGTTCGTCTCTGTTTTCGTCATAAAGGTTTTTCACGTAATCTGACCATACATGTAAGATCTGATCTTTTTCTATTATGACTTTTCCATCTTTTGTCTTTAGGCAGCCTGCTGATGTGGGTGTTCTTTGATTAGTAAACTCCTGAATTCTTTTGTGCATTAGTTTTATATTTTTTACTGTTGTGTTGTTTCTCAATTTCTCTGCAATTTTTCTCAAGCCATGCTTCTTTTGCCTCTTTACATAAGGTTCTGACCTTTCTGTGAATTTCTTAATATTTGGCAGGATTATTTTTGTTCTGTCTTCTTGTTTATATTAGTTGTAAAATTTCTTCAGTCATCCTTGTCTAACGGCCCACTTTCTTTAATTTTGGAATAGTTTTTTCTGCTGCACAACTGATTGCATTCTTCAGCATTTCGCATTGATCATCTACATCTTGAAATATGATTTCTTTGCCCATTCTACAAGTCTGTATCCTCTTTCATTTCTCTCTCCCAAATCATGGTTGCCTACACTGCATCCATCGCCTTGCTTTCCGATTTTTGCGTTGAAAACACCCATTATGATAATCATTTCTGATTTTTTAGTTCTTAAAAGCAGACTCCATGTCATTATAAAATTCCTCTATACTTTCTTCACTGTATTCACTTGCTGGGGCATATACTTGAATGACATTTATTTTAAAAAGTCTTCCATTTAATTTTACTAATAGAACTCTGTCTGACACAGCCCGATATCCTTTGACAGAATTTGATGTTTGCTTATCTATTATAATGGCTACACCTCTTTGCTGTTCTTCTCCCCCAGAGTAAATAATCTTACAATCCTCTCCTGTCTTTATCCCTGCCCCTTTCCATCTTGTTTCCGATATTGCTAATATGTTAATCTTCTCTCTCTCCATTTCTTGTTTGATGTTTTCTAATTTTCCATCTGCATTCATTGTTCTAACAATCGCAAGTTCCTACTTTCAATGATATTAATCTTTTGCAACTAGTAGCCTGTTGACGGTCTAGAGTCAACTGGTGAACATGACTATCCCTACCGGGCGAGGTTCCATGCTCCTATTTTTAAATTTATTTATTTTAGTTTTGGGTTTTCAATCAGTAGTTTAATGGCTGTCTGGTGTCACCTGTGGCTCATGACTGCCCCTATCGGACGAGGACAGTCTTTAACGTCGGTCACTGACTCTAAACTGTGGATACTCATAACATCTCGGGAAGATATTTTCGTGGCTGCCCCTTTCCTTCCACATTCATATGGAGGTCTTTTACCTCTGCATTTGATAGCCATATTCGACTGTAAGGACATGTGAGTACCCTCTTCTGCTCAGCTGCAGGGTTGTCATCTTATCCCTGTAGATACTCTGTCGGTAAACGGTTATGGCTATTAAAACATCATTTCTTTTGGGCTAATGCTATAAACAATAATGCCTCTCTACGATGTATCGTCCCAAGGTTATGTTATATTTCACATGCTGACATATTGCCATACGATATAGAAATAAAGAAATACCTTAAGTTGTAATTATCATGTTGTCTTTAATTAGGAAAGAAATCAACGGCAAAGATACCTTGTAACAAAGTCTTGCCACAGATCACGTGGGCTCAAGAGATTCCAACTGGACACATGTATCGAAATACGTGGTATCCTCGGTTTTGCTCGATTATTAAACCAGACTACGCCAATTGCTTTAAAAATAAACAGGTAAAGTACTGTACTGTCAGCCGTCGTTTATACGGCTTTTGTTCACATGTGTGATAATAAATACACAGGCGTCTTCACACGCCTTTAAACGTGTTCGGTATGGTGCTAACGCCATGTTTGTTATAGACTAGTCGGTTGTATATTACCCTGGCCTATGTGGCAAGCAAACAATAGTAACAATGTAACTAACACTGCATGTCGTGAAATGCAGCTAAGGAGGGTTGTGGTAAAGCAGTCTACCTCAATCCGCAGAAAAGAAAAGTTAACCGAAAAATCCAACCCATTATAAAATATAGGCCACAGAGGACTTTGTATGGGTTGGTTGTGGACCTATGCTCTATTGGGAGATAGAACGGAGAAGAAGAAGGACACGAAGAAGAAGAAGAATGAGGAGTAGGAAGAGGAGGAGGAGGAGGAGGAGGAGGAGGAGAAGAAGGAGGAGGAGGAGAAGGGGGGTAGAAGGAGGAGTATGAGGAGAGGAGGAGGAGAAAAAGGAGGAGGAGGAGCTGGAGACGGAGGAGGAGAAGAAGAAAGAGGAGGAGGAGCTAGAGGAGGAGGTAAGGAAAAATCAGAAGAAGGGGAAAACATCAGAAGAAGAATGGGGGGGGGGGGGTGGGATCAAATGAAGAAGGTGGGGATCAGAAGAAGAAAGGAGGAACAGAAGAAGATGGGAGGGGGACAGAAGAATATGGGGGGGGGGGCAGAAGAAGGGGGGAGGATAGAAGAAAGGGGGAGATAGAGCGCGAGAAGACGGGGAAAACAAGAAGAACAAGCGGGGAACATAAGATGAAGGGTGGAAACAGAAGAAGAAGGGGAAACAGAAGTAGAGGGGGGGGCAGAAAAAGAGAGGGGAAAACAGAAGAAGGGGGGAACAGATGAAGAGGGGGCAGAAGAAGAAGGGGGAGGGAGAAGAAGAAGGGTGATGGGAGAGAAGAAGAAGGGGGAAACAGAAGAAGAAGGGGTAAACAGAAGAAGAAGACGTGGGGCGGGGGGGGGGGGGTGTGAAGAAGAAGAAGGGGGAAACAGAAGAAGAAGGGGAGAACAGAAGAAGAAGGGGGGAGAGAGAAGAAGAAGGGGGAAACAGGAGAAGAAGGGGGGAAACAGGAGAAGAAGAGGTAGTGAAACAGTAGAAGAAAGGAAAAAAACAGAAGAAGAGGAGGAAAAAGAAGAAGGGGGGGGGGGGGCAAACAGAAGAAGAAGGTGGGGGACAGAAGAAAAAGGGTCAAAATAAAACAGAAGAAAAAGAGGAAAATACAGACGAAGAAGGGGGAAAAACAGAAGAAGAAGGGGAGAAACGGAGGAAGAAGCAGAAGAAGGAGGGGCAGAAGAAGGCGGGGGTGGGGAACAGAAGAAGAAGGGGAAAAAACACAAGATACAAAGGGGGCAGAAGATGAGGCGGGGGTGGGTAAACAAAAGAAGAAGGGGGAAAGACAGAAGAAGGGGGATAGAAGAAGAGGGGGGAACGGAAGATAAATTTGGGATTGAAACAGAAGAAGAAGAGGGAAATAGAAGAAGGGGTGTGGGGGGGGGGGGTATCTAGCTGCATATTCTTTATAGCAAGTTGCAATGAACCCCAGCATGTTGCATATATTTTCTGTTTGTGATCTACTGCATAGTTTATGCTTTCAGGTATCTGCCATTGCTTTCTAATCGGTCGACGCCTCATTCCATTGAAATCAAATAAAGCAGTCTGCTTGCAAATCACCCTTGGCTGATTACGAACTTCCCTCCTCGGTATTCCGGGGATTGTGAAACTGAAACATATCGTGTATAGAGAAGCAACAAATGACTGTTATTTTGCAAGTTACGAACATCGCAGAAACCTGACTCAGCGAGTATTTATGTCTTTGAAAGTAATGTAGAAAACTGCCTCAACCAGTGTTGTTTGTCCATCAAGAATGATGATGACCATTCATTTCATCCAGTGGGGTTAAAGGTGTGGAGCCGTGGGTTCTAAGATGGCTGATAAGGCCTATTTTGGCTCGAAATGTTCTTTGACAATGTGGGCAAAGAATGCTTGACGTCTCTGGAGGAGGATTTCCTGCAGTGGTTTTTCTGTCCTGCCTTTTCTTCACAGCTCTTGCAGTCCTGGTTGCCTCACATATGACTGCACCTTTGCGCAATGATGCACGCCACGAATTTCGGTCTCTGGCTGCAGCCTCCCAGGTGTCATGATGAATTTCAAAAGCATTCAGTGAAATTTTCAGAGTGTCTTTAAAACGTTTCCTCTGGCCACCTTGGGAGCGTTTACCACAACACAGATCGCTGTAAAAAATTCGTTTAGGGAGCCTGCGATCTGGCATGCGAGTCAAGTGACCAGCCCAGCGAATCTGATTCTTCATCAGTAGAGTGTGGATACTGGGCATGGATGCTCTTTCTAGGACTTCAGTGTCTGGAATCTTGTCTTGCCATTTAATCTTCAGTAGCTTCCTTAGGCAGACTGTGTGGAAGTGGTTTAATTTCCTGGCGTGTCGCTGATAAACAGACCAGGTTTCACAAGCATATAGCAGTGTGGATAATACAACTGCTTTGTAGACTTTTAGCTTTGTTTGCAGGCTTATTCCAGTTCTGTCCCATACATTCTTGTACAGTCTGCCAAAGGCTGCACTGGCCTTGGAGATTCTTGCATTCACTTCGTCATCGATTGTGGCAGCTTGTGACACGGTGCTGCCAAGATAGGTGAATTTGTCCACAACACTTAGTCTATGATCATTCACTTTGATATTCGGCACAGTGTGATTATTCCCTGGAGCTGGCTGGTACATAACTACAGTCTTCTCCAAGTTGATATTGAGCCCAAAGTTGGCACAGGCATGTGAGAAAGCTGAAACATTATGTTGCATGTCCGCCTCTGAGTTGGCGTATAGAGCGCAATCATCAGCAAACAGGAGCTCTCTGACGGTGCAGCTGTTAATTTTGGATTTAGCTTTCAGCCTTCTGAGATTGAATAACTTTCCATCCATACGGTAGTTGATGTCTATTCCAATGTCGTCGTTCTCGAAGGCATTCATCAACATGGCTGAAAACATGAGGCTGAACAGTGTTGGTGCTAGGACACATCCCTGCCTCACTCCATTGGTGACAGGAAAGGGTTCAGACAGTTCACCATTTTCCTGTACTCTTGCCTGCATGCCGTCATGAAATAGCCGCACTATTTGGACAAACTTTCGTGGACAGCCATATTTTGCCATAATCTTCCACAGTCCTTCTCTGCTGACTGTATCAAAAGCCTTGGTAAGGTCAATGAAAGTGGAGAACATTTCGCAGTTCTGTTCCTGACATTTCTCTTGAAGCTGCCTTGCAGCGAAAATCATGTCAACAGTTCCACGTTCTTTTCTGAAGCCACATTGACTCTCAGGAAGAAGACCTTGATCGAGATGGGCTGTGAGGCGATTGAGAAGAATTCTGGCGAGTATCTTTCCTGCAATTGAAAGCAAGGAGATGCCTCGGTGGTTGTCACAGGATTGGCGGTTTCCTTTACGTTTGTAAAGGTGGACTATTGACGCGTCCTTAAAATCTTGTGGCATGGTCTCGTTCATCCATATGTTTGTGAAGACTTGGTGAAGCTGCTCTGTTAGGACCGGCCCACCTGCCTTGTATATCTCTGCTGGGATGGAGTCACGACCAGGTGCCTTGCCGCTGGAGAGTTGCTGGATGGCTTTGTTTATTTCCACTATGGTTGGCAGGTCATCAAGTGTCTCATTGGTGGGAACTTGAGGAAGGCAGTTCATGGTTTCATCATCGAAGAAGGAAGTTGCATTTAAGATTTTGCTGAAATGCTATGCCCAGCGTTGGAGGATTTCTTTCTTATCGGTGACCAATGTTCCCCCGTCTGCACTGAGGAGGGGAACTATGCCTGGTGATGAAGGACCATAGACCGCTTTCAGTGAGTCGTATAAGTTTTTCAGATCATGTCTGTCAGCAAAGCCCTGAATTTCATCAGCTTTGCTGCTCAGCCAGGAGTCCCGCATGTGCCGACGTTTCTGCTGCACTACTCTCTGAATGTTCTTGAAAGCATCTTTTTTTTTTTATGTTGACTTTGGGTCATTCAAATGTGCCTTGAGGAGAAGATGTTTCTCGGCCAGCAATTGGTTGATGTCTTCGGAATTTTCATCAAACCAGTCTTTATGCTTTCGGGGGGCTGGACCCAGGATTTCCATAGCAGTGTTGTAAATTGTGTCCTTTAGGGCTCTCCATTCTGTTTCTGTATCCTGTTTAGCTTCAGCATTGGGCTTGAGGCGGTCTTCCAGCATATTTTCAAACGACTGCTGCATTTTCTTGCTGTTTAGGCGGGTGACATTTAGCTTTGTTTGCATTTTCGCCCCTTGAGGACGCCGTGGTGGCCTGATGTGGATGTTCATTTTCGAGACAATGAGACGATGGTCTGTCCAACATTCGGCAACACACATGGATTTTGTCACTCGAACGTCTTGTCTGTCACTCCTCCTGACGATGACATAGTCAATGAGGTGCCAGTGTTTCGAGCGAGGGTGCATCCACGATGTCCTATTTCTCATGGGGAGACGGAAAATTGTGTTCGTAATCAGGAGATAATGTTCGGCACATATCTGAAGGAGACGGAGTCCATTGCTGTTACAATTTCCGACTCCATGCTTTCCAATAATGCCACTCCAAGAGGTGGTGTCCGTGCCTACTCTGGCATTGAAATCCCCAAGGAGTATAAGTTTGTCTCCTTTGGGAACAGATGTTAATACATTGTGCAGGTCCTCATAGAACTTGTTCTTGACATCATCTTCGTTGGTCATAGTTGGTGCGTAGACACTCACAATGGTTGCGTGCTTCCTTCCATTCAGCAGAGGCAACTTCATGGTCATGAGCCTGTCGTTTATAGCCTTTGGAAATCCAGCTAATTTGCCGACCAGGGCCGACTTAATGGCAAATCCCACACCGCTTTTCCTTCCACTCCAGAAAAATGTGTAGCCGGCACCAATTTCACAGATTTGGCCTTCTTCTGCAAGTCGTGTCTCGCTCAAGGCTGCAATGTCGATGTTGTACCTGCCCAGCTCTCTCCCAATCAGTGCTGTTCGTCTCTCTGGACCCGACGCGCCGTCTCTGTCAAGTAGGGTGCGTACATTCCAAGTTCCAATTGTTAAGGGAATATGGTTTACTCTTTTAGCTTTGCTTGTTTTATCTTTCTTTGTATGTCGACCGCAGTTAGGGTACCCACCAACCACGGCTAGCTGGTTAGGTAGTGATGAAGCAGACAATGTTTAGGGCACCTTTTCTAGCCCCTTCCTCATGCTATGGAGATGAGCATTGTGTTCCTATAGAGGGCTGCTCAGTCGCTCAAGGGACTGCCGAATCCCACTGCTGCTCCGGTCAGTAGAAGACGACCATATAGTCTAAGCCGCCTGTGTGCAGGTCTGCGACTACGGCTGCCAGCGTACCCACGCCTGCTGCTTTGCCGCTCGCCCATCGCCACAGGGCTTGAAGGTGATATGTGACGTTGGATGAAGAATGACTTGCGCGATGACTTGGATTAAAGTGAGGAAGAGTTGCGCAATTCGTCGACCTCACTCTCTCGCCTGAGTCCATCTGAGTCCAGTGGCAAGACAAGTCGAGACGATTGGAGACGAATACAGGTGCAGTGGATGACCAGGGCGCTCTACGTGCCTTGCCGTGCTCATTACGTTCCACAACGCTTTGCAGGTAAACGCCGTCTTGCCCGTTGAATCAGGAATGATTTCTTCCGCGCAGTCTGCCGAATCCTGTCTTCACATGCTGGGTAGGCATACCCTAGTTTACCTCTAGGTTTGACACCAAATCGGATACCCATGCCTGGTTTACCCAGCCTCTCACAGCTGTTGCCCGGGGGGTGGCCGCTGTCGCATGCTGACAGCTACTAGGAGCCACAGGCATGAGCTGGGTGTCAGACTTGGACCAGTGGGGGATGGGTCCTGAAAGGACATGAGAGCCATCCTTACCAAAGGTGCTACCAATGCCTGACACCCCGTACCCCCCAAGCCTCAACCAGTATCAAGTATGTGAAGGTAAAACTGACTCAGCAAGTACCATGTCTTTGAAAGTATCGCAGAAAATTGCTCAACCAGAATGTGTAGGTAAAGTCCTGTACGCACACAGGTCCTAATGACTTAGTAAGACCATCAGTCGGATGCATTAGTTACTAAAAAAAGAGACTGGAGTCAGCCAATACGACAGTGGAAATGTAGGAGGCAGGGGAATTGACGAAAGATCGACAATTACTAACCCATTCGCCACAGGCAGTAGTAATAGCATACATACTTAAATTTTTAAATATTGCAGAGTTGATCCAGAACACCAAAGACCGAGATCTGTGGAGAGCCATGAACGCCTACGCCAACATCACGGCACTTGATGATGATGATGATGATGATGATGATGATGATGATGATGATGATGATGATGATGATGATGATGATGATGATGATGATGATGATGATGATGATGATGATGATGATGATGATGATGTGTAATTTTTACAGATACTGATTTTTGGTGATTCCAATGGGCGAAACCACTATCAAGCCATATTGCCACATGCGAACTGTGCAGAGATCAAGAAAGCTCTAACTGTACACTGGCACAGACCTCTGCTGTGCGTTAATAAGGCAAACAACTTTTCTGTGTCCTGGCATCCTCATACTAACCCGTTTATAAATGGGGTAAGTTTTATTTTGTGAGCAGATATTGTATAGGTGCACATGTGTACTTAGTCTAAATGTTGATTTTACTCATTAATGAGATTGTCTGGCATGTGATCCAACGACATCTAGTCTGAGAATGGAGGTGGTGACAGCCACAGCGGCGCTCCGCTGGCTAGACGACAAGCAGCACACATATGTCATGATTATACCGGACTCAGAGAGTATACTGAGAAATGTTAAGACTGTCAATTTGGCTGAATTAGCTCCTGGATGGGTGTGGTATGTTGGGAGGAGAATGCAGTAACCACCCTGGCCTGTCCCGTGATGAAGTCAAGCTAGAAGGATGGGACTAATTTCATCTGGAGGGGATGGGTCTTTGGAATCCAAATTGCCCCATATTGGCTCAGGAAATCTAGGGTTTTCCCGGGAATATTTATGATTTCCCTCCAAACTTAGCCTTCCCAGAAGAGGAGATACTTATTTAGCTCGTGAACCCCCACTTTTAATCATGTTCCCTTATAGGTTAAACGGTTACAAGAAAATTTGTATGATGTTAAGTTCTCCTTTATGAATAACTTGGAATATGGGTGCTTACAATAGAACAGGGCTGTGCTGTCTATTCGTGGTACCCAGCCACCTATCATTACAAATTCTCCAAGTATGTGCTTTTATAGTGTTAGCTAAACACATATAAAAGTTCTTGTCACATCACAATGTACCCGACAAAAGAAGAGGTAAAAGTAAAACATCAGTTTATTGACTCAAATGCATGGAGTGCATCTCTGAAACATGATTTACAATTCATCACACCTCTTAAAATGTCCTTTAGGAATCATTTAACTCCAATGGTTCTAAGATTGTAACAGTTCAGATAGTCACTGTGCCTATCCACAAAATTCTTCCTTAGCAATGTCTCTAGGTTAACACATGATAATGTTGGAATTTCCATGGATTCATGATGTTGTGAAATTAAAGTCTCTACACACAGTTATGACTTGAGGTTATTATTTAAATGTTCTCAGTCTAATTAATGCGATATGCCTTTGGCAATTGTTCTCAAGTTCATTTAAGTTCATTTGAGTTCAATTCAGTTCAATTAAGTTGGTGGTGAGATGGTTATGGGTCTGACATGCTGGCTTTTATAAGGACACCTAGATAACACTAAGCACTAGATTCTTTTGGAGTTGTTAGGTTGGCAGTTCCACTATGAAATAGTTGTGCTCCAAACGGAGAATAAAGGTACTCCTGGAATAACAATCTCGGGGAAAACTGACCACTCTGACGCAATGCTGAGAATCCCTAACTTTCTCTCCAGCTGATCATTGGCATTGGTTCTGGTTCAGTCCATCCTTTACTCAACAGTCTGTCCTTTCATCTAATATGATCTTATCTACTTTGATCTTCAATAGTCTGCTATAATCTGCAGTAATCTGAAGTAATCTGCGCTAGATCTGCAGTGATCTACGATAGATCTGTCATAAATCTGTGATAAATCTGTGATAAATCCGTGATAAATCCGTGATAAATCTGCGAACACCGTCTTCCTCACCTATCGTGAATAAACATGGCGATCATATTTATATATGTTCAACTGATGATGTTTCTCCAGTTGACAAAAATGAAAAAGGCTACAGATAGAAGTTCTAGAAAATAGAAGATTCAGGAAGTACCTACAAATTGAGAGCTACAGTGTCTTTTCTTTGTACTGGTATCAGGCATCGTTCAATTCATCTGGCAAGCCACAACTTTTTTTTTGCTCTTGTCCGTAGTGGTCTGTTTAGGCTGATTATTCGATCACTGGAGTGCCTAGACTGGATTGTTAGTTTGACTTCTGTTCGACAAGAGTGCTAAATGCAATGGTGGTCATTCTGCAAGACGGTTCGAATATATCACAGCAGTTTAATACGCTGGACATTTCATCAATGCTAATCAGTCATGCTACACAATCTTTCTCAACGCCACGGACGTATAAAGACAAGAGGAAGAAAACATTCATTCCTCCTTCTCTTATTCTCGTGTGTTGAAGATTAGCCGTGGATTTAAAAGGGGGCGGCGGTCGGCGCAGAAATCACAGCATGTCTTTTACTAAACAAGACTCTGAATGAAATCAAGAACCTATAGGTTTTTAGATTAGAACATCATTCTGGGCCTAGACTTGCCTCTACTCACAGCTTAAGATGTAGTGTACAGTACAGCACTTCTTTTGGAAACAGATGATAAAGATGGAGTTAGATATTTCAAGACAGTGATGGCAGAATCGCCCATTGCATAAGACAGGGACAGAAGTTGGCGGCTATCTCCAAATTGAAGTATATATGTTCTTACGTGCTGGACCGTTCCACACACAGATCTCACATACACAAAGCTTTACCTGACGCAAATATCGGCTACATATCCATTATCAGAGGTACTCTGACTATGAATCATGTGAGGGACCCATAATTATAAGATACTCCTTATGAAAAAAACACCCGGCTTTCCGGAAGATCAAACTGTATGTGCGCGTTGTAGGCCCTTTCCTTCCCATCAGTCTTTGCAGAGACGCTGCCAAAGCTAGGTAGATCAATCGATGTCTAAGATTTGAATGCCTGACCTGTCCATCAATTGGTGACACCTCTATATTTAGACGTAATGCAACATTCCTAACATTCCAATGCGAATTAGCGCAGGCACTTCTAAGAACTATGTGTTTTGGAGCTGTGGTGTGCAACTTTGAGATGAAATGAGGTGCGAAAAATGCGACAGTGGGCAACCACTCAGCCAAAATCATTTTCTCCTACTGGTGTTTAATTCTGGGTGCAGTTTGAGATCCCTTACCTCTGTCAGAAGGGACTAATTAACACCCCAGATCCCAGAGATAAAATGTGGAACAAATGTCTGTTGTGCTGATTAAAGACACCGTCCCTGGATACTCAAGAGAACAGCCAAGAAGTGGCTTGTTGAAGAAAGAATATAGATTTTGTTGTTCTTTGTATCACCAGAAGTAAGAAAGGAGGAGTTAAAATATGCAGACTAATCTGGTTACTTATGGGCTGCATAGGCAAGGTACCTCCCTGACTTAAATCTACTTCTGGACTATGTTTTCGAACCCTCATTAAATGTTCTATCAATGTGTGCACACGATTAAGCTACATAAACATGTATCGACATTTAGAATTTATACGGACACACTGAGTTTAAAATACAACTGTGTTAATTATTGCTGTTCTTGATGATAATATGATGATTATAATTAGGTATACATAACTCATCTGGCTAAGAGGGCACATAGATCATGCTTCCCCCGGGGCGCAGAGGTGTTTCCAAGGCACTAGGGCCGGGTTCTGTACTCCAAGACCTACTGACACGTCCTCGCCGTGAGCCCTGGGCAACAGGTCCCTTCGGGATCCTGGCTAAAGTCAGTAGGATCGCTGATTTCTCCGAAGTCGGAGAGTGTCTGCCTGTACGGCGAGGACCCACCAGTTTGCACACCAATAAGCCAGACATGGAACAACGGCTACTCACGCAAACCTCAGGTCCAGTATTACATCACACTGATGTTGTACAACAGGATGCCTTCATCCGACATACAGGACTTCGTGTTGGAGCTCAAGCCAACGAACACAAGCAAAAAATGCTTCCCCCGGTGAGATGTCGTTCACTGTCAGCTTGAAGGAATCGAAATTGGTCCATTCACTAGGCTCAGTCACTCCCTGATATGAGTCGTTGGCTTCCATGGCTTCTAAGAGAGCTGGAATGAAACGAACGGGGGTGGGTAGTATCTACGTCTACACATCTCAAAACACATATGTCTATACATTCATATAAACATACATTCATGTCATAATATACATTCATGTTACATAAACATATATCAGTTATAAATAAATATATTTGTATATATATATATATATATATATATATATATATATATATATATATATATATATATATATATATATATATATATATATATATATATATATATATATATTAGGGCTGCGGAAGTTAACGATTAATTAATCGATTAATCATTACTTTTTTAAACTTTTCTCCCATCACTTACACAAATGAACCGGATGTCGAAAAATTGTCGGACATTTTAAACATAGTGCTGCAAACACAACCGAGTTGCAAAATTGTACAGAGTCACCATTGTGTAAGCTGCAGCAAGATGTACCAACAAGATAGAACAGTATTTTTTAATATGTTACTGAGTCTTCTACAGGCCAGAGAAGCATTAACTGACTGATTTCGCCAGATGAAAAGAAGCAGTACAAACGCCCAAAACTGTCAGATTACGATTGGGATATGATTTCGAAATATGTCAAAGTTTTGGACTTATTCTGTGAGACGACGGTCCTGCTTGGCGGTCAAGATTATGTTTCATGTAGCTGTGTATTGCCACTGCTATCACCATCGACAATGCATATGACTGTCCACGATGATGATCCGAGCTACATAGATAAATTTAAGGCAGCATCTATTAATGACTTCAGTTAACGTGTAGCTAATATGACAATAATTGAAATACTATAGATTGCAATAGCATTTGATCCATCCTACAAATACCTGAAGTGTTTGTCAAAAGATGCAAAAGAAGGAACTTGGTCACGTATTGAACAACAAATAAAAGTTGCTGTTCATGGTGAGCAGATGCAAACTGCTGCAACGAATAATACTGACATTGATAATGAAACTATATGTGAACCAAATGAAAAGTGTATTAAATTAATGGAGTCTGAAATGGAGAAGAAAGTTGCTCAATCGGTTAACCCTCTAAAATGGTGGAAATTTAATGAACATCGATATCCAAAATTGGCATTCCTTGCCAAGACCATTCTGTGCATACCGGCTACCTCAGTTCCATGTGAACGATTGTTTAGCTCTGCTGGTTATATTGTTGTTAAGACGCGCTCGTCACTTTAACCAAATACTGTCAACATACTCGTCTGTTTGCATAGTTGGTTATTAGATGACATATAATAAGACAACCCAGTGTTATTTCGATTTTTTGACAGATACGACTACAATGTGAGTTATGTGACTATAAATGTTTTGCTTTAATCGAAATTAACTATTAATTAATCGTTAATTTTTCAAAACTTAACTATTAAATTTTAATTAATCGGTCGCAGCCATAGTATATATTCATAAAACCATTTAGAACATCTATAGCTCAAAACCTACATATTCACCTCCACCTATGTAATGGAGTGTTTCCCATATAAGTTCATCTCACGTGCTCTCTCCCTTTCTAATTCATACATTCTGTCTTGTCAGGAGGGCTTGTCGCACAGTCCTGTCGAACATTAAATGCCTTCCCTGAACCTGTCTGGAAAAAAAATGTCCTAAGTCATGTCTGTCCTCATGCAGACATCATGCAGACAAGGTGAACTGGTGCCATTCCTCCCTCCAAGGGTTTTCACAATAATCTTGGTAGGCACTCAAAGTGTTGGTCCAAATAATCAACGTTAATTTGGACGCTACCAAGAGACTGGTTGCTCTCAGGAATTTATCCTAAGTAGTCAGTCTCCTCAATGTGTTAACCCCATACAGGATGAATCTAAATGTATCTCATGTACATGAGTAGGCCCCACAGTCATGTGGCTTAAATAATGTTTGATTTCTCCTACAACAATTCAGACAACCAAGTGGCCAATAAAAAAAAAGAAGAAAACCAAAGTTCACAGTGGAATAGTAAAGACTAGAACTTTAACAATAAGTACAAAGAAAATCCACACGCTTGAAATTTGGAAGAGAAGAAATGCGAAACATAAACTTAAACAGCCGGCCCCAAGACAGCAGACAAACGAATAAAAATACTAGGTTTGTATTACCTGAGTTTAGCTAGGAAATTCTATCTCAAGACTTCGTACTGAAGTAATAAAACGAGGGGATAATCTCTCACCAGAAATTAAAATTCTGGCTTCCCTGGTACGCTGTTGTGAACGGGTCTGAAGCTTTGTTGGCAATGCTGATTGTTACCTAGTCTGTTCTCCCATGACGGGATTTCATTTTCGCTCTGCTCACGTAGGCCAATTATTATGCCCAGTTTCCTGTTAACCCTTCCTCTTTTTCATGTTAGACTGTAGTTTCATCTGTCAATCAAATTGACTGTCTCTCCGCCACCTGTCTGAAACAGTGCTTCATTTCACTTCCCCTGGAATGTACGTGACGTTACGGCATGAAAAAGTTGCAATCGGCTGTCACATTCTTGCTTTCTTTATCTCCCTAAATTGCAGTCGCTGCTTCACACGTTACGTCCGGCTGAATGTAAGGTGTTAAGAATCTGTTGCTATACGCTCCCTTGTTGTGGCAACTACAGACGTTGTCTCGGCTCCGCAAAGTCTGGACTTTAGGTAAGTGTTAGTTCAGACTGGTCTGACTGACCATCTTATCTCCCAGTCTGCCGTTGCTGGTTCACACGTTAGGTCCCATTAAACGTGAGGTGTAGGCATCTGTCCTATTCCAATCGCAGGCTTGTAAACTAACACGTCAGTCTCCGCTGACTGGCTCCGCGATGTCTGGTTGATCGAACATCAAAGTGAAAATTCATCAGATGTAGAGACCAGATGTTGCTTTGATCTACGATCTACGAGCACAATGTAGCGGTATAGAAATTATAGCGCTGGCTCTTTGTGACTATTTATTTTTCTCTTGTTCTCAATCCTAGTTAGTTTACCCTTATTCCTTCGTTGGGGACACAGATTATTTTCTGGTGGGCTTTTTAATTCCTTAAAAACTTGTGAAATTCTGATGCTGACCGAGGTGTCCCGTCACAAAGACAGCCGTGCTTCGGGCAAAGTGACATGCTTCAATTCAAAAAGCAAAGATATGGAGCATATGTGGGCTCTTTTGCCCAGAACATGTTGGTGTGGTGGGAAGCGAGCAGGCGGATAGATTGGTTGGGTTTAAATCATTGAATAGTGTATTATTGCAAGATAAGGCATATACGGTCAAGGCTCTTTTGGGATGTGTGTATAGCGTGCAAGAGCAGATACATTATCAGAGCCTAGAGAGAATGTAGCGCCATCTTTCATCTTCTACTTCTGCCTCTTAATGTTAGTTGCTTGTCCTTTACAGAACGTCGCAATCACGCCCGCGTGTTTTTGCAGTTTGTTATGTACAAGGCAATATTCGCATTCACTAATTTGCCATTGATTTCTAAAGACCGACACTTATACCATATTAATCAAAGCAAGGCGGACTGCTTCCAAATCACCTGCGGCTGATTACAAACCCTCGATCCGGGATGTTGGTGAACCGAAAATGCACCCCTGTCCCTTAGCCAGAGTGCCAGCGACACTTAAGTGACATATTGAAAATAAAAATCATTGTTTCTTATTATAATTAAAATGCAACGATAATACCCAATATCAAAACAACACGTCAATGAAGAAAATGAAAATGTCATACACTTGAATGTCTTTGCTCTGTTATTAACAGCTTAGGGTAGATAGCATCTATAACCAATGGCACAACACCAGCAAACAAATGCAACTGAAAGCAACAACATGTGAGAATTTTCAGTTTTCCTTTGGCAAATACACATCTGAATCTTGGACTATTTCACAAACACTTAAGATAAAAGACAAACTCGAGACTATTGAATTAAAATGTTACAGCAAATTTCGTTAAATGTCATGGTATGCTGTAAATAAGGAATACAAAAAAAAAAAAAATACCGATATTACTTTATTTTGTGTTGGCTAATTTCTGCGGTATGTACATGACGAGATGCAGTGAAATATGCCAGGCAATAAATCGTGCAATCTATTGTTTGTGTTTTCCTTATTCAAATTCACTACGTGAAAATACTGTTTAGATTATCTGAAACTCTTTTTCTTGTTGCAAACGGCATCTTTTTATTGGTCAGTATGTTTTCCATCTGAACAATGCTACCTTCGCCAGAGCGATTCTTGTTCTACTATCTTCAAGGCATCTCCCATCGGATGTTATGATAGTTCCATGATTATTGTACGCATTCACTTGTTTAAAAATATTTCCATTTACTTGTATATTACATTGAGGTATTTCTTTCTTCCTAGTGACTACCATAATATGTGTCTTCTTACAATTTAATTCTAACCCTATTTGTTTACTATGTGCAACAATAGTATCTACTAAATGTTGCAGATCCTGCTCATTGTCGGCAACCAATACTGTGTTCTCTGCATATCTAATGTTACTGATAGTACATTCCCCAATGGTGATTCCTCTCATATCTTCAAAGTTTCTGAAAATATTTTCACTGTATAGGGAAAAATAATCTGAACACATTACACATCTCTTTCACACACCTCTTTTAATTGGCTGATATTGGCCTACTTCATTATCAATCTTTAAGGCAGCTTGTTGCTCCCAATATATATTTTTCACACAAGTCTAAGGTCTTTCCCATCAATATGTAGATCTGCAGGCCTCTTCATAGCGTTGACATGTCTTATTTTATCGAAAGCCTGTGTGTATTCATTAAAGCAAAGATGTAGGTCTTTGTTTACTTCTATAGAACGTTCAATTAATGTTCTCAGCATATACACAGAAATTGCTGTACCTTCACATTCTACAAAGCCACATTGTTCTTCTCCTATTTCGTGTTGTATTTTTTTCCTAACTCGTGCATGATGATTCTCAGCAAAATCTTCGTGATGTGGCTCATTATACTAATTATTCGGTGTTGATACAATTGCAAGGACCCTGATTGTTTCGGTATAAACATAGAATTACATAATTCGGGTAGTATATCGCCAGTACCATATATTGCTGTGATGTTGTCTGGACCCAGGTTCTTGACAGTATGTTTTTTTTTTTTTTTTTTTTTTTTGGTTTTTTTTTTAAATATGGTTAAGGGCATTCTGAACTTCTATCTTCAAAATTAATGGCCTTTCATTATTATTCCGCAGTGCATACTGTTCTTCTCTTATCTTATCATAAAGGTCTTTCACATAATCTGACCATGCGTGTAAAATATGATCTTTTTCTATTATGATTTTCCATCTTTATTTTATAGGCCACCCGTTGATGTGTGTGTTCTTTTATTAGCGATGTCATTAATTCTGTGTGCATTAATTTGGTATTCCAGGTGTTGTGTTGGTTTTAAATTTCCATGAAATTTTCCTCAAGCCATGTTTATTTTGCCTCTTTGCACAATTTCCTAATTTTTCCGTGAATCTCTTCATATTTTGCATGGTTATTTGTGTTATTTCTTATTATTTCTATAAGTTTTAGGATGTCTTCCATCATATACTTCTTACATTCCATCATCTTTACTTTTGGGACATTTGTTTCTGCAGATTGACTGACTGATTTCTTTAGTACTTCACATCGGTCGCCGACATATTGAAATAATATTTCTATATCGGACAATGCATTAAATCTGTTCTTTACTTCTACTTTGAATTTATCTTTTATCTCTTCTCTCTTCAGCGTACGTAGATCAAATTGAGTGTTTCTTAATGTATATTTGACCTTCTGTAATTGTGTATGTATATTGCTTATTATAAACCAATGGTCGCTGTAGCAGTCTACTCTTGGTATAGTTTTTGCGACTTTTACGGCATTTCGAAATATTCTGTTGAAGAGAATGAAATCAGTCTGATTTCTGATCTTATGGTCAGAATTCATTTATGTCTATAAACTCCTTGGATGATGTTGATACCATGTGTTTCCAATAATCGTCTTATGCTCTTTTGCCCACTGTACATGTCTGCAACCTCTTCAGTTCTGTTTCCCTAGTCCATATTTGCCTACTATAATGCATTCACATTTGTTTGCCTCCATATAAAAATCCATATCTCAGTAACCAACTGAGGGAAAATTATGAGATTTAGCATATAACCTTATCATCATGTCCACCCAACAACAAAATTTTTGTTCTCGAGATTGTACAGCAGATTTCAATGTTTGTTTATATGCGGTGTATAATTTACGGGTCAGAGATTAAGTTCAATACTTTAAATGTATTACAACGTAGCCAGACAATCAGCGTTCAGTGTTGAATATTCTACGTGTTTCACGGGATTGGCCTTATGCCAAGAACCCAGCACTGTTTAAACTGGGAATGTTCAGAGGTGTCGTCAAAATGTAGGTTATTTCATGAAAACTGATTATTATTATTTTTTTTTTACATCTTACCACTTATCGCTAACATTGAACTGTGTGAATATTTTTCAATGGGATTGAATGCGAAATTGTGTATATACTTCAAAGCATCGCTATGAAGTTGTACACATATTTTTGTCAAGAAGCTGATCGCAGGAAACTGTTTTATACTATTACAAATTCCGAAAAAAGAACAGTGCATGCATTGGGTTTGAGTAAACGGTCATTTCATCGATGGGTGCAAGAATCTGGAATTCAACCACCACGCAATAACCAAACGGTAGGTAGAAAGGTTATTGTAGACAGCTTTGACAAGGATGTCATAAGGCAAGCTATTATAAAACTGCTTTAAAAAGTCGCTTAAAAGTCGACAGGGTCGACTTCATTGCACCGGGTTCTATCCCATATGGTTCGGTCTCTTTCTGCAGCGCGGAAATTATCGCACAAAGCACGAACTCCGCAGCTCTAGCGACGACCCACAGGAGTCTCCGAAAAAATTTAACTTGTGAACCGAAGGAATGGAACCCACAACCTTTGGAGCCCGAGTCAAAAGGTATGACCACTTCGCCACGGAGACTCATAAAATTATAAAAATTTTGGATTTTATATCCAGGATTATCCAGCATTATAAAAATGCTTGATGCCAAAGAAAGAGTGACTGTAAGAAAACTTAGGTTTTGGTTGAGAAAGAACAACAACATAGAGCTATTCAAAACAACTTTGTGGAAAATTATAACACATCACTTTTAGATGTGGAGGTAGAAATATTCTTTACGAGCAACCGCATTTAGGAGCCATGAGAAGCAGATACCTACGTGAAATAAGGGAAATGCGCAAAGAAAATTATAGCATAGAGTATTTGGATGAAATGTGGATCAATGCGCACCACACAAGTGATAAGGAATGGCAATCAGTGGATGGACAAATAAAGCGATATGTGCCCAGTAGTATAGGACAGCTCTTGGTCATGGCCCATGCTGGTAATACGCATAATGGCTTACAACAGAATGCTGGGCTCGTGTTCGTATCAAAGCATACAGACAATAGGGATTATCATAATAAGGTGAATGGTAATGTATTTAGAGATTTGCTCGAGAATACTGTGCTTCCTTCCCTAGATAGACCGTCGTGTCCAATTATGGACAATGCATGATATCAATGTTGTTGCCCAAGAAGACAAAATACCTACAGCATCGAGCACAGAGGTAGCAATAAAGATATGACTCCGAGTGGAAAACATACCATTTCCAGAATCGTGTTTCTAGCTAGAATTGTTGTCCCTTGTTAAACAGACGCCAAAAAGCAAGAAATATCAAATCGACAAGTTGATAGAAGAACATCGTCATAGGTGCTTGAGACTTCCGCAGTACCATTCTCATTTTAACCCTATAGAACTTGTGTGGGCTAAAATTAAAGGACATGTGGCAGATGACAATACTATCTTCAAATTGTCTGACGTCGAGATACTAATCCAATCCGCGCTATTAAATATTGATAAAAGTTACTGGGAAAATGTGAGGACCATGTGTTGAAAGAGGAATAGGACTATTAGAGAAAGGATTAATTGAATTTTATGCAACCGAGAGCAGTCATCAACCTACTGGAATGGTCCGACACGGATTAAGGTCTGAGCAGATCGCAGACCTTAATCCACGTGCACGCTTACTGGGATATTTTGCTCCAACTTCTTCTTCTTCTTCTTCTTCTTCTTCTTCTTCTTCTTCAGCGTTCCGAGCCATTGAGGTTCTTTGCTGCAGATACAATCCGTCTCCATTCGTCTCTCTGGTGGACCTTCTCTTGCCAGTCATTGATTCCAAGTGCTTGTAGGTTTGTACATGTATTATCTCTCCACCGCCTTCTTGGTCTACCTCGGGGTCTACGGTAATTTATTTCCTGAGTGTAAGCGAGTTTTGTTTCCCTATTATCTTCCATTCTTTCTATATGCCCCAGCCATTGTAGTCTATTAGCCTTCATGATACCAGTGATTAGCGGGGACTTAAACAGATCATAAATGTCTTTGTTCCAACTATTCAGACGAATTGCAGGCCCTAAACATTACAGCATCAGCACAATGTCAATGGTAACATTTTGTATTCCACAGTGATTAATTTTCAATTCCTCAAGCCCTCAGCGGTAACAAACAACTGGTATTGAAAAAAAACACACACACACTAAACGCATTGAATACCAACAGAAGAGTAATATTGCGGTGGAAACTGACATATTGTGGCATAACAAGAAACGTGAGAGCAAACACGTTATCAAATTAGGGGACAAAACACGTGCATACAAATCAGTCTATAAACTTAAATGAAAACAGGACCAACATCTTGGTCGTTAAGAAGAAAGCCCACTACAGAGACACTGACAACTATTTTCATAGTGCAAAACAGGTAATCATGTTCCGTCTCTGAACAGTAAACAGTAGCGTAGAAAATCTTACACGAAGACTCAAAGCGATTCTGTCACCCATGTGTACGTGTGAACAAACTACACAAACAGCTGAACAGATCCTTAAAAATGTACACATGACTAAATTGTGGTATCATTTCTGTTCACTCCATACGCACATTAAAGCACAGCTATTTGGAAGCTTTCACGAACTCAGTGTAAAAAGCTAAATGCACCCTAGTAACATGAATACTTGTGTACAATTATTAACCAACAGCTGATGAAACAAGAAGGAAATGAAAAATAAGGTAAGAAATATAATCCTTCTACTTTCCTGTCAATTTACACATTATTTACCTCATGCCTTTGTAAATTCTCTGTCTTTATTAATATTACACATTGCACCCCTCTCGGGAGTCTCCGTGGTGAAGTGGACAAGCCGTCTGTCTCGGGCTCCGAAGGCTGTATGTTCGATTCCTTCATTTCACGAGTGCATTTTTTCGGAGACTCCCGAGGGTCGTCGCTGGAGCTACGGAGTTCGTGCTTTGTGCGACGCTTTCCTCGCTGCGGAAAGATACTGAGCCATATGGGAGAAAAACCCGATGCAATGCAGTCGACCCTATCGACTTTTAAGCTACTTTTTTTTATCGCACCCACTCCCATACAAATCTGGCTACGCCTTGTACTTGTGTCCTTACCCGAAATGACGTTGCTTTACTGTAAGACTATTTTGTTCGCGTTAATTCACTACATTTTCCCCAAAACATCAAAGAAATGTTGCCGCTTTTGATGATGTAAGTTGTTTTTGAACCTATCAAAGACATATTCCTTAGGTGGGGGTAAATATAAGACGGCAGGAACAATTTCATAACGATGCAACAGACAGTTTTCAAAATAAGTGATCGTGAATGACGGCATTAATTTCTGGACAGACTATGTGCATCCGCCCTGTTCATTTCCAACTTTAGCATTAAGGTCACCCATTATGATATTTAATTCTGAATGCTTGCATTTCTTGAAGGCATTCTCCAAATCATTATAAAATTATTTGTTTCTGTAATCACTGCTGTCTGTTGTTGGTGCATAAACTTGTGAGATACTGATATCGAAAGGTCTTCCACTCAACCTTACTAGTAATATTCTGTCTGACACAGTCCAGTATCCCATGATAGATTTTGATCTCTTTATATATTTCTTCTCTCCACCAGAATGGATTATGTTATATTCCTCGGATGTTATAATACCAATTCCTTTACATCTAGTCTCACATATACCTAACATATCAATTTATAGCCTTCTCATTTCGACCTTAATGCTATCAGATTGTCCATCCTCACTCATAGGTTTTACATTTCAAGTTCCCACGTTCAATAATGGTAAACTTTAGCACTCAATCACTTGCTGACGGTTTGCCCATGACTACTCCTACCAGGAGAGGCTGCTCCAATGTAGCACCCATTTACGCCGTTTCTCTGATTTCGATGAAATTGCAAAACATGATTTTGTTAGCATCTGTAAAGAAGGTAGTTTGCCATTGCTTCATGTCATAGCAGTGACCGTTCTTGTCGATGACCGTAGCCATTGTCTCCCTCCCACCCCCACCCCCAAAAAGAAGAGATTCTCTGCCTACCGTAGTGAAACTGGAGACCATAATCCACAAATATATGTCGGCTGCTCTCCCGCATCATCTACCACCTGCACTCATGGCTTCACGTAACCCTGAACAGGGTGCTAAACGGGTACTGCACTTTGTCCAAGTGTGTCCCGTAGGCTAGCGGAGGGAAGGAGGCACCACCCTCATATACCAACATATCACACTCACCTCTCTCTCTCTCTCTCTCTCTCTCTCTCTCTCTCTCTCTCTCTCTCTCACACACACACACAGACACACACACATACACACACACACACATACACAATCACAAACACAAACACACTAACAAACATTCATTCATTCGTAATACACACGCTCTATTTCTCTCGCGTAATTCTCTCACACCCAAGAGAGAGAGAGAGAGAGAGAGAGAGAGAGAGAGAGAGAGAGAGAGAGAGAGAGAGAGAGAGAGAGAAATACAATGGAAGAAAAACTATGGGAGAGACAGCAACATAAAATTAAGTGAAAGCCCCGCCCGTTTGATATAGAGACAGTAGAGAGTAAAACAGTGTCCACATTTCAATGTTTATTGATTCAAGCATTAATTTCTGACTGGTTTTTTTTTCCAGGGTATACTGGCCACCATGGACAGCCTAATACCTACATCTAATGCCATTGATAAAATTCCCTCACAAGGACAATATCTCATTATTCTTAATCATTATTACCACATGACAACCTCACATCTTAGTGCTACTGATTACATGTTTCGGAGCATCAAGGATGCATTAGTTCGTCTATTTCAACGCAACCCAAATGTGCAGGTCGTTTTACAGGTATGATGCAAACTTTAACATTTTCGTATATTGTTTTGTCTACTACAGGACTGGAGGGAGTACTGAAATGTTACATAGAGCATGTTCTGTGATGTGACCATGAATCACGGAACGTTAATGAACAAATTAGAAAGAGCATTGCGTCAACTTAGATGTAGTTTCTACGACGAATGCTGGGAATACTTTGAACTGTTGACAATTGCCTGGAACAGATTAATTAAAGAATAAAATAAACAATTATAAGAAAGAGACAAAACAGTATTCTTTGGTCATAATAATAATAATAATAATAATAATAATAATAATAATAATAATAATAATAATAATAATAATAATAATAATAATATAAAAGTGAGGCGCTAGAAAAAAATCATGACGACAAAATGTGTAATGCACATGGCCTTCCAGCCCACTGGGTTAGGATCGGCAAGCCTCCACTAGGAGGGGTGAAAAGTCAAAATTAGGAGTCTGCCAATGACTCGCAGACTACACTAGTCAACCTCACCAAACCGAGGTGTAGACCAGGAAACCATAACCACCAGGTAATGGGCCAAGGGGACTCTGGTTCGCTAGTGGGGACGGACTCCCCTTGGTCAAATTTTTTCTGCCATAAACCTGGTCTAGCAAGCCAGCAAGCCAGCAAGCCAGCTCGTATACGGCCCTAACAAACATGATAGAAAACTGGCATCAAAATATCAACAATACTCTATGTGGAACGATGTTTATAGAATTTAAAAAAGCATTAGATATGATAGATCATACTATCCTAATTTAAAAACTAGAAACAATGAAAGTAAGCTTTAATATAGTGACATTAATAAACTCATTCTTATTAGACAGAAAACAAGTAGTATCACACAATAAATCTCTATCCCAAGCCATTACCATTAATACTGGAGGACCTCAGGGGTCTATACTTGGCCCGCTGTTATTTGCCATTGATATAAATGATCTTCCCTTATATCTGTCATCGTCCTGCTATCTATTTGCAGACGACTGCACAGTATATACAAACGCTATCCATCGTAATGTTCTAGAATTATCCTTGCAACAGGAAATAAATAGTGTAGTTAACTGGAGTCATGCAAACCGCATGCAAATTAACATTTCTAAAACAAAATCTATGTTAATAGGTACCAGGCAAAGACTTCACACTCTAAACTCGCAGAGAACTCTTCAGCTGCACATTGGTAGCACGCCTATAGAAAGTGTAACCGATAACAAGGCACTGGGTCTTATCATAGATCAAAATCTATCCTTTAATTCCCATGTTCATGCTCCAGTTAAACAAATATTCAAAAAAGTATACCAACTTGCCAAAATTAAAAACTTCCTCGACGAAAACACAAGAAAGATATTCTATACTTCCCACATACAAACACATAGTGATTATTGCTCCACAATATGGGATGGATGCTCCAAATCAATTAAAAAAACGCCTTTATTCACCCCAGAAAAGGACAATGCGTCTAATCAATGGTGATAAGTTTACAGACAATTCTAACCTACATGAACGTCTTCAATTACTGCCACTCCACAAACGCCTACTTTTTAATAAGGCTAAACTAACTCACAAAATCCTATTTCAAAATGCCCCAAGCTACCTTTGGCCATTGTTTAAATGTAACGCAAGACATAGCGAACGACTAAATATACTTCATGTCCCTAAACCTAGGATAGACTTATATAAAACAAGCTTAGATTACTCTGCCACTCAGTTGTGGAATAATCTTCCACAATAAATCAAAGACACCACCAATCATTATACATACAGTCGCAACCTGTTTGAACACTACCTCAGGACAGACTACATGCCCCCTTAAAAAAAAAAAAACAGCAACAAAGACAATAATAATGGTAAATTATCTCGAACGACAACTACATCCCCATATGTGTGGCACGTTACACCCACCTTGTGTATTTATGATGCCCATGTTATACATTGCCTCAAAGAGTCATGTATTATTGATTATTTTTTATGCGTTTTAATGCTTATTGTTCTTTTGTTGTTAAAGAATTGCTTCATAAGAGATGTTGAATGAAAGAATGTATGAGAGTAAATAGAGAAGAAGGGCAGAATGTCAGACGAGCCTGCGGACCCAATTTTTAACCCTTTGAAAATAAAGATTTTCGTTCGTTCGTTCGTTCGTATAAATAATTGAAAGGATAATTGGACTGGCCTATGGATATAGACCAGGCAATGTTAAAGGACCACGAGATAGATCAGCGATGTAAAAAATAGGCATACTGAACATCTGCGGTTTTAACAGTAGAGAAGAAGAACTCATAGAAGCAGTGAACAAGAGGAAAATTGGACTGATGGGAAAAGCGGACACTTGAATAAAAGCGAGAGGATGCAAAGAGATTCATCACAGCTATACGCTTGTCAACTCCGGAGTGGAACAAGAAAGGCAAGACACGGTGTAGGAATAGTCATTGAACCACAGCTAGCAAGAAGTGTATTAGAACTAACATATATATTAGAAAGAATCATACAAGTGACAATAAAACAACATACAATTACTAAATATGTACATATATTGTGCACCATGTAATACAAACACAAATGAGCAAGAATGCGAGTTCTTCTTAGACATCCACGGCATACTAAATAAAATAGAGAAGCAGGACAACATCATAGTTACGGGCAGCCAACACGACTTCTATATAACAGATTTTATCAACTCAAAGACTCACAAATATATAACTGGTACAGATGGAACGACCTAGATAATAAATGCCAAACTGATTTTAAATTAACAAGAAAAAACAGAAACATAAATATATTAGATGCTAGGGCAGTGCCAAACTTAAGTAGTAGACACCTTGCAGTCTTGACAGACTAAAGTATGTGAGTGGAATATGGCCAATATTCCATCACAATGTCTGGGCAGAGCTTCAGAGATCATGTGATGCCCAAACGACATGACCCCTCCCTCGGCCTAGTCTTGTGTATTCCAGAGGAATGGGTAACCAATACGTCTGGCACAAGGTAGGCTGCAGACGCTGGCGGCTCAGCGTCAATCCACCGAGACCTCACCACCACGAGCCGGTGGCGAGTTATGGCCAGACCCTGACACCCAAGGGACACGGCTTAGAGACGTTCAGCCATGTCCCACAGGTGAGGGCCTCGTACGAGCCCGGACCATGAGGGCGCGCACATCTGTCAATCACAAGTGTCCGGACCTGTGTAAAGCGTGCACTATCGTCAGACTCCCCACCTGACTTATAGCGGTCCCCGCGACCAGCGGGAATAGGTCCGCCATAGCTACCGCAGGAGATATTGCCTGTCTATTTGCAAGCAAATCTCCCATACTTCCACTGTGCGGATCTCGCGACCAGCGAGAATAGGCCCGCCGGAAATTTGCTCGTCTGCTGCGAACAAATCTCTACCGAGAGACTGAATAAGTAAAGAAACGATAAAAGTAGTGGTATTTCAATTGCGCTTGCGCTCCCACCTATGCTACACCCTTCATGTGTCTTCACAAAGTCGGACTAGAGTCAAGCTCAACAGGGTCTTCTTTCCCCGCTGATTCTACCAAGCCCGTTCCCTTGGCTGTGGTTTCGCTAGATAGTAGATAGGGCAAAAGTATAAACAGTTAAACCCAGAACATAAAGCAGTTATTACCACAATCAGAACCAACAGAAGACGAAAGCAAAGAACAGGGAAATACATGCCATGCAAAATAGTAAACTTAAAAAATACCAAAGACACATAGAAAGAAAAACAGGGGAAAATGAATGGGAGATGTTCAATTCAAGTATTTTAAATACTGCAAAAATAAAATGTGGAACCGCGAAAAAACGTCAAACACTGATAAAGAAAATAACAAGCTGGTGGAACACTGAGGGAAATAAAGCTGTAAAAGACAAAAAAGAAAAATGTTAAAAGTGGGTCAATGATAAAAAGGATCATCGTCATCATCAAGTGCCCTGCCAGCTGGCGTAGGCGTTCATGTCTCTCCACAGATCTCGGTCTTTGGTGTTCTTGATCAACTCTACTGACTCAAAGTGTAAATCGTGGCAAGGTGAAGCACAGTCACGCGGAAAGACGTGACAATCGTGGACTTTAGGTCACGAAAGGTACGCCGAGATTGTCGCCGGAGCAAATACGCACACTTTGAGAAGGTGACAAGGGGATTCGAGTCATGGGTGTTCTCGTGTGCGGACGCGCCACGTTTAAGAAGATAGCGACGGCTTGCATTTTGCAGCTATTATATTATTCGTGTAGAAATGTAGGGTAGAGTTGTGATACAGTGTTGCCTAATTGTGTGTGCAATTGCGAGTAAACAGTGTAAACCGTTTTGAGGAATAGATCGTCAGACACTGCACTTGTGTTGCGTTGTTAAAGATGCGGAAAGTTGAGTTATAATAGTGGGCCATGATGGTCGGTGGAGAACGAAAGAGTCTAACTATCAGTCAAGTAATGTTGAATTTAACAACCAGTGAAATGAAGCCACCTAGCAAAAGGCAGAGTCTGAGATTCGGCAGAAAGATGATTCCGAAACTAACCACGGGGACGACACGATGATGATGAATGAGGTTACAACCAATACCCCTAGAAGAGACGATCGACGCTCAGAGGAAAGGCGAGATAGACATATAATCAGATTGCTACTGGTACTATTAGTGTTGGAAATCTTCGCTGGCTGCTGAGGATGGGGACGGAGCGTTATGGGAATGCCCCAAATGCTGTGATGTCGGTTCCTAAATCAATCAATCAATCAATCAATCAATCAATCAATCAAACCCCTAGAAGAGGAAAGCATCCTTTGAATGCAGGCGGAAAATGAGCCCACTACACCCATGTCGGACACTGGCAAGTGTGTGTGGGGGGGGGGGGGGGGGTCGTCGATTCGAAATCTCTGACAAAATACTATAACTACATAAGCGTAGTGTTTTTCAATGTGAATTTTCGAACTATGCTGACACTTGTGATTACTAGAGTAAGTGATAGATTTAAAGCTCACATCAACGTCATATGATCAACATGAAACGTGCAGAGATATGCAGAATATACATAATTATTACTGCACGCAGAGAAACGTAAATGACAAGATTCTTGAACAATTTACTTCTTCTTCTTCATCTTCAGCGTTCCGAGCCATTGAGGTTCTTTGCTGCAAATACAATCCATCTCCATTCGTCTCTCTGGTGGACCTTCTCTTGCCAGTCGTTGATTCCAAGTGCTTGTAGGTCAATTTACTGAAATTTAAAATATTTATAAAAGGCTTGTTTAAGAGAAATGTGGTGACATATGAAATTTGTAAAGATTTGGACATAAACATGAACATTTGTTATGAAATATCAAAAAGATAACAATAAACCACGCTTGGTGTGTCTACTTTATATGTTGACTATTGATACCAATAGAATCGTCGTAATGGACATCAGAAACATAAACAGACACGTGGTACGATTTGTGCGAATCAGATGTTTGGCAAATTACAACGGGCGGATAGAAGATCTTGACCCGACCTATGTTAGAAATATTTCACGGACTCTTGTGAGGTCAACAGGCAACGATACTTGATTCAACAGGCTGTGTAGAGGTTACAACACAACAACATATCGAGAGTTGACAGCTAGAAGGTTAAGATGAACTGGCCGTAAACAGAAACTCTTTGCGATCGTTAATGACAGTTACTAAGTAAAATAGTAATGTGAAAGATTCCTAGTAGTTAAAAAGGTTTTGTTGGAAATGGAAACTGTGCAGCCCACTACACCCATATCGGACCCTGGCACTCATCACATGGCAGAAGAAAGCTGTTTGTCTCTTTCTTATTGTTGTATATAATGCTCTGGTTTCATTAGCCTATTTCAAGCAGTCGTTGTTAGTTACTCTGGCAGTCCAAGGAATTCGCAACATTCGTCTCAGGAAATCTCTGTTGCTTCTAATTTCTTAAAAAGAAAAAAAAAGGTCGTGATTACATAAAATATAGAATAACAAGAAGACATGCAAATAGAATAATAAAGACACAAAACCAAAAAGACTGGGAGGATTATGGAGAAACCCTAAATAAAAACTACAAGGAGACAACTAGAAACTTCTACAAAAAGATCAGTGCAATGAGAACCAGAGCAGAACCAGTTGACCCAACTGAAATAATTAACAGTGAAGAGGGAGAACCAATAAGTGAATAAAAACAAATCCTAAAAACCTGGAGACAGTACTTCGAACAACATCTCAACATTAGATCAGATTCCAAAGGAATTCGGGAAACCGATACAGATGCTATCGAAGAACTAGAATCAGACATATTGAAAGATACAATTGGAGAAGCCATCAGATTAGCCCCATTGAATAAATCACCAGGGCAGGACGACATACCAAGTGAACTCATTAAAGCAGCAAGAGAAGTAGAAACATCATGGTTTCATAGACTAGTTAACCATGTTTGATTGAACAACAACCACCACGAGACTGGGGAAGTGCCATAATTATCCCAATTCGAAATAAAAAGGCAGTAAAAGAGACTGCACACAATGCGGGTGCGTTTTTCTTTTGAGTCACAGTGGGAACATATTTTGCAAATTTCTTGAGAAAAGATTATAATAGAACCCCAGCTAAGCGAAACATAATTTGCATTTAGCAAAAACAAAGGATGCATTGATGTCAACTTTGCTCTTAGACAATATCAATCCAATTTAATGAAACACTCTACTTAGTCTTTGTTGACCAAGAAAAGCAGGAAATCAGACCCTTTCCAAATAACATCAGGCTTAAAACAGGGTGATGCACTATCGCCGCTCCTTTTCAATCTGGCTCTAGAAAAAGTTGTAAGGAAAGTAAAGGAGGAATGTCCTATTGGAGGAACATCCAGACTGCTTGGTTACGCAGATGATATAGATATTATAGGGGAAAATGAACAAAAGACAATGGAAATATTGACTCACTTAAAGGAAAAAGCTCAGCACATGAGGCTGCTTATCAACCAAAATAAGACAGAATATATGGTAATTTCAATAGAAGGAACGGCAAAATAATCTGGCCACATACAAATAGATAATATGACCATTAAAATAATCGAAACATACAAATACCTGGGTACAATCTTCAACTGCTCCAACATAATAAGGGAAGAAATACAAGCTAGAATCAACTCTGGAAATAAGATATACTATGCACTACATCACCTGCTAAAATCAAATGTGCTATCTCGTAACACCAAGATCACAATTTACAAAACACTGATCAGACCAGCTGTGCTGTATGGCTCTGAAACCTGGAGTACAACTAAAGGAGACGAAGCCTTGTTACAAACCTTTGAGAACAAAGTCTTAATAGGGATACACAAAGTGGAGAGTGGAAAAGAAGAAGCAACAAAGGCATTTAAGATCTGTTTAAGTCCCCGCTAATCACTGGTATCATGAAGGCTAATAGGCTGCAATGGCTGGGGCATATAGAAAGAATGGAAGATAATAGGGAAACAAAACTCGCTTACACTCAAGAAATAAATGACCGTAGACCCCGAGGTAGGCCAAGAAGACGGTGGAGAGATAATATACATACAGATCTACAAGTACTTGGAATCAACGACTGGCAAGAGAAGGTCAACCAGAGAGACGAATGGAGACGGATTGTATCTGCAGAAAAGAACCTCAATGGAATTCTGAAGAAGAAGAAGAAGAAGAAGAAGAAGAAGAAGAAGAAGAAGAAGAAGAAGAAGAAGAAGAAGAAGAAGAAGAAGAAGAAGAAGAAGAAGAAGAAGAAGAAGAAGAAGAAGAAGAAGAAGAAGAAGAAGATGAAGAAGAAGGAGAAGGAGAAGAAGAAGAAGAAGAAGAAGAAGAAGAAGAAGAAGGAGAAGGAGAAAGAGAAGAAGAAGAAGGAGAAAGAGAAGAAGAAGAAGGAGAAAGAGAAGAAGAAGAAGAAGAAGAAGAAGAAGAAGAAGAAGAAGAAGAAGAAGAAGAAGAAGAAGAAGAAGAAGAAGAAGAAGAAGAAGAAGAAGAAGAAGAAGAAGAAGAAGAAGAAGAAGAAGAAGAAGAAGAAGAAGAAGAAGAAGAAGAAGAAGAAGAAGAAGAAGAAGAAGAAGAAGAAGAAGAAGAAGAAGAAGAAGAAGAAGAAGAAGAAGAAGAAGAAGAAGAAGAAGAAGAAGAAGAAGAAGAAGAAGAAGAAGAAGAAGAAGAAGAAGAAGAAGAAGAAGAAGAAGAAGAAGAAGAAGAAGAAGAAGAAGAAGAAGAAGAAGAAGAAGAAGAAGAAGAAGAAGAAGAAGAAGAAGAAGAAGAAGAAGAAGAAGAAGAAGAAGAAGAAGAAGAAGAAGAAGAAGAAGAAGAAGAAGAAGAAGAAGAAGAAGAAGAAGAAGAAGAAGAAGAAGAAGAAGAAGAAGAAGAAGAAGAAGAAGAAGAAGAAGAAGAAGAAGAAGAAGAAGAAGAAGAAGAAAGAAGAAGAAGAAGAAGAAGAAGAAGAAGAAGAAGAAGAAGAAGAAGAAGAAGAAGAAGAAGAAGAAGAAGAAGAAGAAGAAGAAGAAGAAGAAGAAGAAGAAGAAGAAGAAGAAGAAGAAGAAGAAGAAGAAGAAGAAGAAGAAGAAGAAGAAGAAGAAGAAGAAGAAGAAGAAGAAGAAGAAGAAGAAGAAGAAGAAGAAGAAGAAGAAGAAGAAGAAGAAGAAGAAGAAGAAGAAGAAGAAGAAGAAGAAGAAGAAGAAGAAGAAGAAGAAGAAGAAGAAGAAGAAGAAGAAGAAGAAGAAGAAGAAGAAGAAGTGTTAAGCACGTGATATCTATGTAAAATATGATGAAAAACATATAATAAGAAAGAAACCAGAAATCTGGGACAACATAGAGATGCTCTTCTAATGTATCTGTTCATCACAAGTGTCGCTTTACACCTTTTTTTTTTTTTTTGTTCGCATATCCTTTACCATGTCAACATGGTGGATATGCTTGCAGATCTACAAATTGATGGGAAAGACATTAGACTTATGAAAAACATATATTGGAAACAACAAGCTGCCATAAGGATTGATAATGAAGTGGGACAATATCAACCTATTATGAGAGGTGTTAGGCAGGGATGAGTAATGTCTCCAGATCATTTTTCCCTATACAGTGAAAATATTTTCATAAATGTAGAAGATATAAATGTAATCAGCATTGGATGACGAAACATCAATAACATTAGATATGCACATGATACAGTATTGATTGCAGACAATGAGCAGGATCTGCAACAATTAGTAGATGCGGTTGTTGTACACAGTGAACAACTGGGGTTAGAATTAGATTGTAAAAAGGCACAGATTATGGTCGTCACTAGGAAGAACAAAATACCACAATGTAATATACAAGTAAATGGGAATATTCTTCAACAAGTGAATCGGTACAATTATCTAGGAACAGTCATAACATCTGATGGGAGATGCCTTGAAGAGATTAGAACAAGAATCGCCATGGGGAATGTAGCCTTTAGCAAGATGAAAAACATTCTGAACCAAGAAAAAGATGTCAATTGAAACGAGAAAAAGAGTGTTGAGGGGATACATAGAGCCTGTTCTTTTGTATGAATGTCAAACTTGGACAATGAGCAGTCAAGCTGAAAAACATCTGATGGCTGCAGAAATGTGGTTTATGAGGAAAATGCAAAGAATACCATGGACAGACAGAAAAAAACCAATGACCAAGTACTACAGGAGACAAATAAAAATCGTACATTGATTAGAGAAATTAGACGTAGACAGTCAAAATTTTTTGGACATGTTATGAGAAGAAATGGATTAGAGAACTTGGTGACAACTGGGAAGATCGAAGGCAACAGACCAAGGGGAAGACCGAGAGGAAAAGTGGCTTGGCCACATGGCATGGTCGAGACAGGAACAATGACCTGATCCACGACTCTAGTGATCGAGTGAAATGGCGAGTCATGACCGCCCACGCTTTCCGGCATAGCACATGATTGATTGATTGATCCTTTACATGACATCGCTGTCAACATCAGCATCTTTCAGCTGATTGTTGATTTCTTGGCAAGATTATGCTCTGTAGTTTGCCATTGCTTTCTGAGCGACCGGCTCACATACCCCTAAGTTACCGACGCGGAGAGAACAGCTACCAATTCTCGCGCACATCACGTAACCTACGAGAGCATACGAGATTACGGAGAAAGTCGTGTATCTCCTAGACCAAGGAGGCCGACGATTTACACCCTACTACCTTTTCTTTCAGTCCAAAATGTCTGATAGTTCGGAGATACGTTAAGATATTTGTGTGATTTTTTTTACTTTTGGAGAAAGTTTGATTACGAATATTTCTCATTTTGGACTTTTATAAAGTGGTTTCGTCAACAAGCTACTGAACTGAATGTTTAGTTCAAAAGACTACATGAGATGTCGATCTCATATAAAATAATTCTCTATTTGCAAGGTAAAAATTCCGTTGTTAGGGTCAAGGAGAGACGCATGAATGAATTCATTATTCGACAGTAGCATCTGTCCACAATATTTATGAATTCGGAATTGTTGAGTTTCGATTCGGGAATACAGAAACAACAGAAACGTGGAGGCAATTATTTCAATCATGTGCTTCTTCATTGTATACTTTGGATGGTTCATACCACCGATTCTAGTAAATACATCATTACTTTTAACTTAATTAACTTTTATTCTAGAGTAATCTCTAACAAGACTAGAATAAGTTTTCATGGCTTAACACACTTCAACTGAATAAATTATGGAATGGGACAGATGGAACTACAAACATTCGATTTTTAAGAGCATGCATCTTTCCCATTGCAACATACGCCTGTGAGACCTGTACACTTACTAAACAAGCTGGCGCATAAATGCCTTTGAATATAAATGTTGTTATAGACGAGTTCTAAGAATATCTTGGGTAAAGAAAAGAACAAATGCATCCATACTTCAAGAGCTGAATATTGAAGAAGGCTGGCTATTAAAGACGATAAAACAAAGAAAATTGAAATATTTTAGTCACTTGAAACGTCACGAAAGTTTGGAGAGAACAATAATGGAGGGGTATATGCCTGGGAAGAGAGAAAGAGGCAAGCCAAAGAGAAGATGGGTGCAGGATGTAACGGATGATCTCCAGATGGGTGTATCGGACGCGGAATATCTTGCTTATGATCGAGAGGTTTTCCGGAAGGTTCATATGGGAGCGTGGTTCTGCGAAGGACATGCTACTGAATGAATGAATTATTGAATGAATGAATGAATGAATGAATGAATGAATGAATGAATGAATCTCTAACTCAGTGACTAAGCACTTGTGCATCGGCGGTGACGTCATTGTTTTGGTTGTATTTATGGATAACACACATCGGGAAGATCAGCTGTATCATGTGGACTTTTGTGATGATCAAATCAAGGAGTCCGACCAACACTAACAATTGTAAACAACCAGTCTTCTATAACAGATCATAATAAGATGAAATTTGTATAATCTTCAAGCCGATGTCAAATTATACTTCAATCAGATGCAAAAAAAAAGGATTATGTAACAACAAAATAATTGGACAGCTCTGCAGCTGGGCAGAGAAGGGCACCCACTTATCCTGACAGTCGGATTGGGCTGTCAAAGGTTAAGGTAACAGAACTCCATGTGGATGTGGAAGCCAAGGGGAAACCACCACATTATCTTCCCAAGTCTTCATGACTAAACACACTTCAATGTCAGTAAACGACATCAATGACTGTTTTAGGACATCCTCGTCCGGTCGGAACAGTCAAGTGCCACGAGTGCCACCAAATCGTCATGCAAAGACTGAAGGCAGCCTCTTAATTAAAACAAATAAGTTTAAAATAAGTACATGGAATGTTAGAACGTTAAGTGAGCTTGGAAAATTACACAATGTTATAAGTGAAATGGAAAGTATGACATTGAATATTCTGGGTGTAAGAGATGAGATAGAAGGAAAGGTAGGAAAAGGAAAAATGGCGGATGTAGTGGGGAATTATGGTTTAGTTACAAAAAATTAACGAGGAGAACAACTAATAGAATGGGAAAATATCAATGATATGATAATTGGAAACACCTGGTTTAAACATCATAAAAGACGACTTTACACATGGAAAAGCCCTGCTAAGAAAATACTCAACCAAATTGACTACATACTTATTAATAAAATGTTTAGAAATGCGTTAATTAATGTAAAGACAATGCCAGGTGCTGACTGTAGTAGTGATCACGTACCACTATGTGGTATAATAAAAGTAAGACTGAATAGAAGAAAAAAAGTGGTTAGGAACATAAGACTTAATAAAGAGGTTTTGAAGATAGATAAAGAAATTTAAGAACAATACAGAGTGATTGTGAAATATAGGTTTAATGTAATAGCTAAAATACAGAATATAAACGAACAATGGGAAATGTTAAGGGATTCCATTCATCAAACGAGCAAAGAAATATTACCGGAGCCAAAAGAATAAGAAAAAATGGATGACTGAAGAAATATTAAAGTTGAAGAAATATTAAAGTTGATGACCAAAAGAAAACAAAGTAAAACTGATAAGCGTGCATATAATGAGATAAATAAAGAAATAAGAAATAATTGTGTGAAGGCAAAAGAAAGTTGGTTAAATGAACAGTGCGAGAAAATTGAATTAAATTCTATTAATGATACAAAAGATATGCACAAACAAATCAATGCGATTACAGGAAGAAATATAAGAATAAATACAGGTTGTTTAAAATCAAAAACAGGAAATATATTATTGGAGGAAGATGCTATAATGAAGAGATGGAAAGAGTATATAAGCGACTTATATGATGATGAAAGGGCAGACTTAACAGAAGAAAGTAACTTAGAAGGTCCACCACTAAAAGAAGAAGTTGATGACGCTATCAAGCATATGAAGAAAGGAACATCAGCTGGGCCAGATGGAATCACAATAGAATAATTGGAAGTAATGGGACAATTTGGAGTAGATATATTAACCAAAATGTTGAATGATATTTAGAGCAGTGGATATATACCAAGCGATATGTTGAAATCTGTAGTTATAGCTATACCAAAAAGACCTGGAGCAATTGAATGCGAAGATTTTCGTACAATTAACCTCATAAACCATGTCACTAAGCTTTTATTCAGAATTATTATGAGAAGAACAAGGAAGAAAATAAAAATGGAAATTGGTGAAGAACAGTATGGATTTGTGGAAGGAAAAGGTACAAACAATGCAATATACACATTACGAACACTATTAGAAAGATCAGTAGAGACAAAGAAAGACATATATTTGTACTTCATAGATTATACTAAGGCATTTGATAAAGTAAAACGTGATGAACTGATTAAAATGTTGCAAGATATTAACATTGATGGGAAAGATCTCAGAATAATAAAAACTATTTACTGGAACAAAACAGCAGCAATTAAAATGGGAAATAAAGAAGGAAATTATGAACACATATAGTTGGGAGTAGGACAGGGATGTGTTATATCACCAGATCTATTCTCCCTCTATAGCGAATTAATAATGAGAGATATCAAAGAAAAGCCAGGAATAATATTTGGAGGTTATAATATAAATAATATACGCTATGCAGATGACGCAGTATTGATAGCGGATAATGCAACAGATCTACAACAATTGTTGGACATTGTAGTAACAGAGAGTGCAAATAAAGGACTATCCTTTAATATCAAGAAAACAGTAACAATGATGGTGTCAAAGAAACAGGTGACACCCAAATGTGAAAGAGAGATGGAAGGGGAAATTCTTCACCAAGTGGATAGTTTTAAATATCTGGGGACACTTATATCATCAGATGGAAGATGCACAACAGAGATCAAGAGCAGAATAGGGCAAGCAAAGGCTGCATTTCAAAAAATGAAGAATATCTTATGCAATAAGTCGCTATCATTTAATGTAAGAAAGAGAGTGCTGAGGTGCTATATAGAACCTGTTTTGCTGTATGGCTGTGAATCTTGGAATATTAATGAACAAATTAGGAAGAGATTGGAAGCAACAGAGAGGTGGTTCCTTAGAGCCTTAGACGAATGTTGCGAATTCCTTGGACTGCTAAAGTAACTAACGACGAATGCCTTAAAGAGGCTAGCGAAACTAGAACATTATATACAACATTAAGAAAGAGACAAACATCTTTTTTTTTGATCATGTGATGAGAAGAGAGGCGCTGGAGACCATCGTGACAACTGGAACGATCGAGGGGAAGAGAAGCAGAGGCAGACCACGAGAAATGATGCTGGATGGATTGCGACGGTCGCAAGGAGGAATATCAACGACAGAGTTGATCCAGAAAACTAAGGACAGAGATC